>VYZW01039260.1:32644-52344 GCA_013401315.1 Balaeniceps rex | reverse complement strand
TAGCCAGCAACTAAGCACCACACAGCTGCTTGCTCACTCCCCCTGCCCCGGTGGGATGGGGGAGAGAATTGGAAGTGTAACAGGGTGAAAACTCATGAGTTGAGATAAGAACAGTTTAATAATTGAAATAAAATGAAGTAAAATAGTAGTAGTAGTAATAATAATCATAATAATAATATACGAAGCAAGTGATGCATGATGCAATCGCTCACCTCCTGCCGACTGATGCCCAGCCAGTCCCCGAGCAGCGATCGCTGCCCCCTGGCCAACTCCCCCCAGTTTATATACTGAGCATGACGTCACATGGTGTGGAATATCCCTTTGGTCAGCTTGGATCGACTGTATTGGCTGTGCCCTCTCCCAGCTTCTCGTGCACCTGGCAGGGCATGGGAAGCTGAAAAGTCCCTGAATAGTACAAACACCGCTTAGTAACAACTAAAACATCAGTGTGTTATCAGCTTTATTCTCATGCTAAATCCAAACCACAGCACTATGTCAGCTACTAGGAAGAAAATTAACTCTATGCCAGCTGAAACCAGGCCAGTGACACAAGAGAGAAGGAAAACTGGCAATAGCTGGAATTAGGCACCAACTGTCAAAGTGTTGAAAAGCAGTCAGCAGTGATCTGTACAGAAATAAAACTAAGAGGTTTGGATAAGATGCTGACAGTCATACGCGTGGAAATAGGCTTCTTTTTTTTTTAATGGAAGGTGATAGAAAAGACTGCAAAGCATGTTGCTGCCACCAGATACCATTAACCCATAAAGTTTGTCAATGCCAGAATGAAGTGGTGGAGCAGCAACCAGTGTTCCAGTTCCTCATGATTACAGCTATTGCCCTAAATACTCCCAAATAAAAAAGAAGGAATAACTATATGATTATCAGTCTTGTAACAAAGTTAGACCATGGAGGGGCATGAGTCCAACAAATGTATTGCCTAGCCTTTGTTTGTTTCTCTCAAATTTACCAATAGCTACAGTGGAGATAGAAAAGGCATATGGCGCTCAAGGAAAAAATTGCAGCAAATTCTGGAAATTCTTCTGCCATAAGTATTTCTTCAAGAGTGTTCCTTGTGCCATTGCTAGGCAAATTATTCACTCTCTGTTGTCAGAAAATTGTATTATGTTACGGAATAGAAAAACTTGAGGTGCAGTTATAGTTTAAGAAATAACAGTGTAAGAAGTGAGAATGACAGGCCAACTTGGAACCTGACAATGGCTCTCAGATAAATTTAGTTCAGTTTTCTTCCACTCCCTAGCTCCTTTCAGACTTTCAAATGCTGTCTAGGTTTGGATGTGAAACTCTGTTTCTGGCTCCCCCACCTCCATTGGTACTAAAGATTTTCAAATTGAAACTAGGATAGGAAATCTGTTCATAGCTGCTTGCAGAAAATAGTCCACATTTCTTCTCATGGTTGTATTGGCTATGCAATGAGAACAGTACTTCCCATGGTTATAATGCATACCTCCAGAAGTTTTACATTTGTTAAAAAGCTAATTCCTATGGGAATTTGACTTAATTATAAATTCAGACACAGTTTATTTCAGAAAAACACTGAGAAAATGTTTTGCTTAAAGTTATGTAAGAAGTCTTCAGAGCATCCAAAAGCAGAAGTTTAACTCCCAACCTCCTGCTTCAACCATAACATCTTCTTAACTGTTCCAAAATTCTATTANAGGTAATGTCAGCTGTGAAGAGCTCAGCTCAATATCAGCATTTGACCAAAAGTAGCTTAATTGCACCTTAATTGCAAAGTACATGTAAAGTCCAATGAAATTTTACAGATCTTGTCCATGTGCCAGGCACTTTATTCAGTCTCTCAAAATGCCAGGGAGAATGCTTGTGGGAAGACAGAGTAAAAGCCAGCTTTTACAACCTACACTTCTGAGAAATAAATGGTGCACCTTGCTGCTCTTCTTCCAAAACCACTATTGCAGGCCACTGAGACAAGATAATGGATTCAATGAACCACAGATCTGGTTTACTATGCCTATTTCTATGTGATTTATTGTAGCATTTAAGTTTAGAAGAACCTCTTGCCCCTGAACACCAGCCTCAGCTGTACTGCAGTTACTTGAAGGTCAGAGATGTCATCCAACAGACTCTACCACTCTCTAACAGTCTGTAAAGTGTGTAAGTAGTAGCTAAGTTGTCTTACCCACCCTACATTTCATATGCTTCATCTCTGAAAAAAATGATGATTTTTCTACTTAGTGCAACAAGTGCGCTAGAAAATCCTCAATTTGTTCATCAAAAAAGTCTGAAAATTGCTAAAGTAAGTGGATAAATTTCCATAGTCCTCCAACAGGCTATGAATCAGCTTATTTGTCCAGAACGCATGTCCAATATGGCCAATTGCTCCAGCCTTTTACATTTACAACTTTTGTCATTTATTCCTTGTGTTCTGTCTGTCTTACAATGAAATCCATTTTAGTAGTTTCTCTTACATATCAATTCAATGTCTTGTAAGAAAACTCTGAAGCTAATATGGTCGCTTTTCAGACTTTAAGTAAGGCTAAGATAAAACTTTCTCACTAATGAGATTTAATTAATGCCTGTGAAAACAATCAAGCCAAACCAACCAAGAAGAATAAAAGAAAGGGTATCAAATATTTTGTTTTCTACTTTAATCCCCAAAGGACTAATGATAATCTCTCCCTAGTTTTGCAAATCTACTATCAAATCTAGCTGTGTCCCAAAATAAAAGAAGGAACCCAAAGAATTCAGTTTCAATTCACATTTTTCCATCACTACTAAGACACGAAGAGCTGGAGGGTATGGGGGACAGAATTCTTCCTGTTAAAAATCTTGCCTTTTTTACAGATACGGTTCAACATTAGTGAAGTGAGTGTGGAGAAGTACTTTACATTTTGAACAAAACTTCAAGGGTAATATCCATCCATTTATATATTTACTTGAACAATAGATACTAATGTTCATCTCTGGCACTGATACTCTATGAATTAATTTTTTTGAATAAATGGTAGAAATTTAGTGAAAACTTACGCAATCCAGTAATACTCAAAGACAAAATGCATGTTGCTAATGATAGATTGGCTTTATCATCACATTTTCAGTAGTTCAGTGTGTCATTCATAATTGGGTTTTGTCACTGTAAACATCTGAGGGTAGTAAGCGGTTAAATATAATCATATTAATAACCCTATGTAATTCTGATCTCTTGCTGACAGTAAGCAGCACCTTCCATCATTAACAGATCCAGTCAATGGCATAATGTGTTCAGAGTGGGGTTCTTTGAGGCAAATGTGTATATAAAGAAAGTCTGATCCTTCTTTATGACGTGATAGTTTTGATCCTAAACACTAATCAGGTATTTTGGCACCTACTATATGGTGGACATAGTTATTTAAGAATAATCCTATGGAATGATAAGATAAATTTTAATTACAGCTTCACATAGTGACCTGTCTTCAGAAACAGATATAATTTATCAAAACATATTAAAAGAGACAATAGTGACATTTTGTAGAAATGTTTCTGCCACTTAAGAACCTAGACTTTTTATTAAAGATATAATGTGCCTCTTCATCATATTGTCATTGTGGACTGCAATCTTTGCTTCAAGAACAGAATTATGATGAACTACCCTATTTTCCTTAGTGCCTACAGAATTTGAAAACTTAAAACTGCAGAGTATTTAAAAAAAAACAACTGTAAACCTGGCATAAACGTCTTCTAAACTATGGATTAGTTGGTTCATTTAGCTAGAATGTGAAGTGGGTTTGCAGTTAAAGCAGTGTTATCTGACAATTTTCTCACTGATATTAATAGGAAATCTCTCTAAATATAAAGGAGTAATTTGGTTTTCACTGGACAGTGGTGTTAGTGTCCATTATTTTATGCTGATTTTTTTCACCAGTAGCGAACAGGTCTGCTAAAGGATAGGTATGAATGAAATGGGAGGTTAAGTTTATATAGAGGTAAGCAAAAATATAATTTGCACGTAATAAGCCAGATTTCCATATACTCCATTTCACAGATGATTATGTTTAAGGACTGAAACTATCTATTGCTGCTGTTAAAAGAAAAGCTGACCATTTTCTGGATTTGCTCTTTACTTCTATTGCTGATATATAAAGTTTCAGAACAAGTAGGGAAAACACTACTTGTGATTTTGTGTCAAATCAGTGAATAATTCTGCTGAAAATTTCCAGAAAATACAAAGCAAATTCTGGTATTAAAAAAAGTTGCTTTGAAACAGCTTACCAAAATTTGTATACCAAAATTTGCCAAAATGTAGTTAACATTGAGTACAAACACACTCATGATATACAATGTTTGCACCAGATACAAAGGTGGTAGAGCATGGGGCATTCAGGTCCAATTCCTTACAGCCATACTCTGTGTTTCATTTTGCTTGATTTTTACGCTGAAAGAATTTAAAACAGCCCATCAAAAGAGATACATGTCTAAAAATTCACCTGTCTAAAAATATATTTAAAACACTTTGAAGACATGTTTTTCCTCCTTATGATTGCATATAGTTTGTAACCTTTTATTCATCAACTTATTTTGTATTTCCTTTCTGAATGTGCCTTCAGTTGCTCCAGTTCATTCAAACAAATAATCACCTCTTGAACCAATGCAATAAATACAATCAGCTTGTAGTGGTGTTTAAATACAAATGCTAGTTTCTTGAATCTGTATTTTTTTTCCCTAAAATATTTTTCTTTGAATTCATTATAGAGAGTAATTGTGTATTGTCAAGAATAATTAAGCTATAACAAATAAACCCATAAAATACTACTTTCTCTGAGAGTAATTTGAAATCAACTTTGTCTACATGCCTTTGCTGGGTAAAAAAATCTTGTTTCCTTTACTTTCGTCAGTACTGATAATGAAAACACATGAAACTGTTGAGAATTTATATAGGTAGACTTGGCAGCAATTTTTTATTTACTCAGATTATGAAATATGATTAGAAATTAGAGTTCTTTCTCAAGGAATATGTTGCCTTTAAGCAAAGTGAATATTCATTAATTCAGAAATAGATACATTCTGATTAGAGAAATTTCTTATAAATGTTTTTCATTTGTAATACTTGCCAATTATACTTTCTACTGTAAATCATGGTTACCTGGATTCTCAGGTAACTCTTTGCAGTATTCTAAACAATTATTCAAAATTAGGATGAATATTAGGCATTTCTTCACACTGTCTCCTCCTCCCAGTGCTGTCTTACCCTGTTTCTTTATACTTTATATATCCAAGAAGCCCCTCTTAATATCAACAGGAACTGTTAAATTCTGTATAGCATTTGAAGACTTAAAGAGCCTGGGGGTTTCTCAGTCACATAAGGGAGAAACTGGAAGTGTTTGGTCAAACTGGACAGTGTTAAATTCCTGGGTTTTACAGGAAAGCAGCTTTTCAAGTTGTGTTAAAATCTGTACCTGAATTAGAGATTTGGCTTTTATATTTCATGCAGTGACTGTCTATACATGTGCATGTACCTGTGTATTTGAATGACAAAGGGGCCATGAACACAAGGAATCATATTGTACTCAGGTGTGGCTAATGTTATTCCTGCCTTGTGAGTGAACCTTTTGTCTTATAGAATTATTCTTAAGTAAAAGTCTGCAGCACTGGGACAGGAAACAAATTCCAGGAAGCAAAGTAGAGAAATGAATACATTGCATCCTGAGTTCTGTGTTAACAATGTGAGTTTGACTGTAAGAAACAGAGACTACTGCAATAACAAAATGTCAGATGGAACACGGGGAACAGATATTCCATCTTGCTAACTGCCCCAGCACAACTGAAGCTAATTTATTGCAGCAGTGGGCATCATTTGAGGTTTTGGTCTCGCGTAGTGTTAACTGACGTTGAAGTGGGACCCAGCTAATTGATATGCATTTCAACTTCAGGAATATTAACTGCTCTTTCAGTGTCTCCTTTTTACTATGCTTATTTCTCCTTTTTTGTTGTTCTTATTTTTGAGTGGGGGTGGAAGGGAGAAATTGTTTGTTTTCCCTTTTGTCAATTTACAGCAGAATGAAATTGATTCAGTATCTTACTATTTTCATTTATCAAGGCCAGCAGAACCCTTACCGCTCTGGTAAATTTGAATTGTAAAAGAAAAACTTTCCAACAGGTTTTTCATGACTTAAAAACTTGTTCAGGTTTCCCCCTCCCCCCCCTTTTGCTAATCTATGTAAAATGGTGGTTCTTCCCTAATATATATGTGATTTTATTATTTTAAGATATTACTAGACATTTCATTTTTCTTTAGGACCTTTCCCTCTACCTCCTTCCACATCAATCCACCGAAATTTGTTTGGAATGAAGGCAAATACCGATGACAAAATCTCTTTGTGTTTCTAGCTCTGACACACAAGAAATATAACGTTTTGGTGCTTCAGGTTGGGTTCTTATCTATTGCTTGTTTTGCCATTTGAGAACTGAAAAGTGTATAGTTTGCTTTTCATATGATCTTCCAATCTATTTTGGAGTCAAAGAACCTGCTGCTTCTACCAATGCTGTATTTTGCTGACTACCAGATTGAAAGTGTAAGTAAAATATTTGCTGTTTATCCAGCTGTTGTGTTATACCATTCTTACGTGTGCACTATACACATAACTCAGCTTGAGTCAGTGTACCTTGTTCACATGGCTTGCATTTAAAATATTCTGTGAAGAAAAATTGCCTTTACAAATCTTTTTGTCAGTATTGGCATAGAATTCAAGATTATCAGAGGAATTTTTCATGTAAGATATTACAGAAAACAAATGCAAAAACCAAAAATACAGTTCTAGGACTTAACTGGGAAAGCTCTTAGGAAGCAGGAAACAGTTCATTAGTAATGAGAATAAAAGGTAATAGAACTAGAAATCTGTCATGGTGCCAAGGGCCTGGGAATGGAGTGGGCTCCCTGGGAGGGAGGGTGGCAGTGCAGGACCTGGCCCGCCAGAGCCCATCCCATTGCCCCCAGACTGGGGGGCAGCTGGGGATACCTCCAGCCCTGGTTATCGGGCACCTCCCTGGGGATAGGCCGAGGCCAGTGGGGCCTATGGCTGGGCAGGGCAGGGCTGTGACTGAGCTCAAGACTGAGACCCATTGATAGGGTGGGCACTGATGGCCTTATAGGCACTAGGAATGCAGAATTCCCTCCTTAAAAATAAATAAATACACACATACATACATACATACAATATAATAATTACAGAAGTGCAGTGTTAAGGCTCGACGACTGGGAAGGTTTGCTTTTTGTGTGACCATATAGTAACAGGCCATAAAGGACTTAATTTCCAAACTGACCAAATCTGAGGTGTCAAGGTGCCTCACATATAACTATATGAGTCTTAAAACTGTATACGTCTACTGACCAATGGCCACTCCAAATGTGATCTAGAGGAATGAGCCACCTAAAGCTGGTAGAGAAAACACCATGTAAGAAACTCACTTATAGTTTAGCCACATAAATGCTCTGTCCACTTGTCATCAACCTGAAAATAAATACCTATACTTTTTTTCGCCAAAAAACTCCAAGATATCTGAATGAAATCCTGACTGCAATAGGCAACACAGACAGTATAGCACTTCACACTTGTTTAAGGTGACTGTCCATCTCTATAAATTGTGTTTACCTATGTAATAATTGATCTATTCATATGTGGTGAGTCAGTGTCTCTAGAAATGTTGAAGTTGAAAAGAGTGAAAAAGATTTCATGCATTTCCAATTGGTGCTATTGAACACAAAGTCAGTGTTGAGTTGTTGCACTGGCAACCATCAGAATGAGTGTAAAATCAGCTAAGTCGATCAGAAAACCAGTGAGCGGGCCTCCCACAGTTAACATGTAGAATATGTTAATAAATCGGTGCAGTCTTACCTGATCAGAGACGTGCTCCAGCTTTTTCTTTGAAATTGTGCTACTGCTTGTAAAAAATTCTGAGGTTCTCTAAGACAAGCATAGTGTACGTGTATGAGTGAGCATTACTTTATCTGGTTAAGGCATTCAGATGGGCACAGAAGCCTAACGTCAACGTACTTTAACCACCAGTTGTCTTAGATAAAATGGAGAGACAATGATTTCTTTTTTCAGCTATCTAAAAATGTACTGGAGAACTGTATGATGTTTGAAGGACATTTGGTTGTTAATGTGTTAGGTGTACTGGGACAATGCTATCAACTCCAGAACACTGTGGGACTTGGAAGTGTTGGGTAGGTTTCAGTTCATTTTAGGCATGAGGTTCTCACCTCTCAGATGACTGGGATAGTGTTGAACAAATGTAACATTCTAATGCCTGGGAAATTTTACTTCCAAATACTGCCCAGAAAAGGGGTAGAGCAGATATAGGGAAGCTTTCATGAGTGTTTCAAGAGTAGACTTAAATACCTAAATTTCTTGTAAGCCAGGCTTCTCTCTACCTTCCCTAAATGTCACCAGGGTAAAAATACTGTGGATTTTCCAGAAGCTTTTGGCAAGATCAGTTAGCTTTGGATTGACTTTGACTAAGATTTAATATTGGCTAAGTACTTTTTTTTTGCAGTTCACCTTCTAATACATGGTGCCTCTCAGGTGTTGAGTGTAAGATCTTTAAAAACGCAGTTTTAACATCTCAAAATTAGAAATTTACTCCTCCGTATAAAAGCTTTCCAAAACATTCCACTGAAAAAAGTTACTTGAATCTTTTTCTGTTTGATATTTGCATGATCAAACTCTGTTTGGGATGAGGTCAAATTTTCTCATAAGACGATACAGTCTAAAACCTGTTCATCCTGTTCTACTCTTGAGAAAGATTGTTGTAAATTAGGGTAAAGCATAACCTTACTGTTTCTGCTGTAATGATAATAGCTCTGACAATTTTGAAACCAGAGGTGAATTTAACAGATTTTTTAATGGAATTTCAAAGTTTTGACTGCTTAAGAAAAAAAAAAAAAAGAATAGAAAAACCACAGTTATACAGAAGCTTATATTCTTGCCTTAAAAGTAGCTTAACTGTCCAAAGTCTCATGAGTTCCTCAGTTAATTTAAAAACATAAGGCAGAGACTTGAAAATAGCTTTGGAACTTTCCAAGCTACATAATGTCCTGGAAGTACATACTGAATCCATTAATTCCTCAGTTATTTGATATTTCAATATCTTTAATTCTTACCTATATTTTATTTTGTAATTTTTGGCACAGTAAATCTTAGAGATAGGTATAAACTTGATTGACCTAAATTCTCATTTCTTGGGTCATTTGCTGTTTCTGCACAACCTTGCAAACTAAAATATAGGATGAAATAGAATAATCAAAGCATTATTAAAAATACTCCTGAGAATTTCATGTCTTTAATTTACAGACTGCAAGTGTTGCTGTGAGGAAGTGTTTGAAGCATTTGATGCTCGTTAGTTTGCATAACAGAACACAGAAATGACTGTATAGGCAAAGCAAAAGGTAGGACGCTACAGTACTTTGCATTTAATTGAATTTAAGGAGTTAAGTTTCTGCAGAAGTGTAGAGTTTTGAATCAAGAAAAGGAAAAACAGCTAGACTCTTCAGTAATCTGCTTCTTTTATAAAGATGTCCTAGCAATAAGAAGCAGACATATTAATATTTCAAGACTGTTAGAACTTAATAAAACATCTAAAACTTGTCTAAAACATAATAAAGACCTTGTGTGTACACTGCAGAACATCCCAATATTCTTTTCCTTATAGCCTTGCCTTGTGCTTGGCTCCACCAGTAACTCTACAAATTTTTTAGCTAATATAGAGTTTCAAGATCTGGCAGAAAAGTGATTAAAGAGATCCTTTCCTAAGTTGAATCCTAAAAGGTGCTTCTGAATACTGGAGGGGAAAATAGTTAATCAATTTTCAAGAAAGAGTCCAGTAGTAAAATGAACTATACTTCCAGTAACCATCAAAAGGCTGGGTGTTTTAAATCTGGATTATAGAAACATCTCTTTATATAGTGACTAATCTTGCATCACCATTTACTAGTAGGTTTCCTACATTTCAGAAGAACACTGTCAAACATCAGACATTATTTCATACTTCAGCAAGTCACTTTTCATTCTGCAGAAGTTCTTCCATTTTTAAATAAAATCCATGTTCCAAGAAGGGAAATGAAGAGTCTCAGCTTTACAGGTGATATTTCTGATTCTCGTACAGGAATCCTTCATAGTTTTCTGGTCTTTATTGTTACTATACACAAAGTAAGCTACTTCTAAGGGATCAAACAACATCCAGTTAAAGAATATTCTAGAGTACTCAAATACTGGATACTACATACAGGCTCAATTTACTTCATAACTTCTGTTGAAATTTACTGTTCAAAAACTAAAGCACTCAAGTAGGGTTTAAGGGAAAGAATTTTTTTTTCATACTGATACAACTTTTTTTTTAGAAAAAAACAATACTTTTTTGGAAAGCCTAATATGCAGAAGTTTTTCTTTGTTAAAGTTTTACACTTTCTACCAACTCAAATCAGCTCTTGCGTGACTTGTGAGAGGAAGTCTGACTGGAGTAAAGGCTCTTAGACTTGAGTTTCTGTAAACCCTCAAGTGTCTAAGAGGCAAGAGTAAGTGGTACATTCTTGAAAGTAAAAAGGTGAGGCAGGTGAGAAATCAGCTGATTCAACATCTCATGAATATTATTTCCATTGTCAGGATACTGCCATATTTTTAAAGTCCCTGAGTCACCTTCAGGAACACATTTTATACTCCTTCATTTTGTGCAACACACTTGAAATCATGCTTCCCGAGGCAGTCATGGGCCAAGACTCCATTTTTCACAAAAAACACATTAATATTGGCATTATTACACTTCTATGGACCTAAAATTTTATAAGATAGATGCATGTCTGGTAGGCTCCAGAGATTATCAGTGCACTTTTATTATGGAACACTGGCTCTGTTTTTTAAGCTATTCTTACCTGAAGAGATGTGAAAAAATGTATCTCTGGTGATAAATATTGTAGTAAATGGGAAGTAGAAGTTGTCCTGAAATTAAGATTTTGTTTCCAAATTAAGTTATTGATGAAATATTTGCCTGAAAGTACTGGACCTGTATCCTGAAACAGTAAAAGATCAAAAATCATAGATTCTTAAAGCTAACTCTCTCAGGGTTTCCTAGAGGCATTTGGCTAGCAGAGAAAGTGGAAGGGAATCTACATTATGGGGTGGACCTCAAAGTTACTCAAAACACCAATGAGCAGAATATGTTTGTTAAGACAGATCATCTATTTTTGCTAATGTATAAAAAAAGGGGATATAAACGTGCATAATGTGGTGTCATTTGAAATAACACTAAATAACCAGAATACCTATTTTTTCAAACTGTATGCATAATGCTGAAGATACAGCTAGCACTGATGAATTGTCAGGTGTTACATTAAAACTTAACAACAATGACAACAAAACCCAGCAAAAAAACAAATGGGAGAGCTTTCCAAATAAGGTCAAATAAGTACAGTGTAGTAGTGAGCCTAAGATCTGCAAAACCAATTATTGCTCAGGTGCCATTTCTCACTCATTTTGTTTTCACCCAGCACTGTAGAGCTGACTGCTATAGGCACCGTATGCTATACGCCTGTGGTAAACGGCACAGCTGATACTGTAACAGCATTGTTGAAATTGCTTTCCTGTTTATTGCTATAGTTTACTTTTGATCCCTAGTGAAAGAGGCACATTTAGTGTTCTCTTGTGTTAGAGATGTTAAACTGAAACACTCTTCTTTAATTGCACAGACATGAGTGGTTACTGTTCAAGCTGAAAGTAAAATGACTCTCCTCATCAAGGCCAAATGCTTGTGGGGAAGTTTTTCATAAATAATTGAAGTACAAACAATTGTAATAGTAACTAATGGGAATTAGGGGACATGGGCTTACAAACACAGCAATATGTTTTGCAGAGCTAGGGAAACCTAGAGTAGGATTATGGAATAAGATAGCAAAATGTTTTCTTTTTCATGTGTAGGCTTTTTTTTAATGTCTCTGATTTTTGATGTCACCTCTCAAAGTACATTTTCATAACCAGAATTTTGAGGGTTTATTTGAAACCACTTTCCATTGTATCAATAAGTAGAAAAGTCAATTACATCTTTTTAATACTCATTCATATTGATAAATAATCTACCTTGCTATAGTTAGGTTAGAATACAGTTAAATAAACAGCAAAGCCCTGCTTGGTTGATCCTTTTATATCTTTGACTTCCAATGGAGACAGAAGTATTTAAAAAGATAGAATTAAAAAGTTTGAATTAAATGATCAGAGTTCACTTCAGATATTTTTTTAGAACTGTAATAATAGACCACTCTCACAGGATTTAATAAATGCTAAAGAAGAACCTCTTCGTTTCTGTAAGATTACTTTAGATGTTCAAGGCTTACTTTTTCAAAAAAAGGGTTTACAAAGTGTTACATACATGCTTCTCTGAGTTCCACATCTGCTTATTTATGAGGCTTCTTTGAAGTAGTAGGAGTAATAATAATTAAAAAGAAACAGAGCTATTCTATGAGCTATTTTAATATTATTAAAATATAATCTATGATACCAAAGATAAGAATATATTTGAAAAATAAATTAAAACATTTAAGTGAAGGAAAGGCGGATGGGAGAGAAAAAGGTTTTCCATTCTGATAGCAACTGAGAATAATCTCTCCAGTCATAGAAACAGAAGAAGCATCTGTCTCCCTAAAACAAGGAAATCATCATGCTCAATTACACACACAGTTTGTCTGTACCTATGTACTTCTCTGACAGCAGATGCATGCAAACAATGGTAAAATTCCATTGATGTGCTTTATGTAGTAAAATAAGGTTGTGGGGTTTTTTTTCATTGTAAGCCCAGTCAAGGAGTTAATTTCTATTTTAAATATAGTCTTGAGATTCTTTTAAACTTCGGTAGAATTTTGGGTTTTTTCTGGAGCAGTAAGTTTATATATGCATGCTCTACTTGGTTCATTATTGTCTCCCAACCTTTTACCTGAGAAGAACTTCATTTCTGTGTCAACTTTTGAGCCAAATAATTGGCCAAGTGGTTTACAAATGATGATTAGTCATTCTGAGCACCTTACATACAACTATCAATACCATTAGGCCTGGGAGTATGTTTTGTGTGACATTTAGGGACAGGACATCAGAATTTAATGTTACGCTCAAAACCTTGTTGTAGGCAAAAAGGAACTGTGTACATAGAACCAAGACTATGCTGTTAGTCACATTAATGTTTCAACAGCACAATACTATCAAAAAATATCTCATTAAAACAGAAAAATCTCATTAATAACACAGTTAACATTGTCATACAGAAACTTTCTACCCCTTGGCTCTGGTGTTGGGCTCACCTTTCCAACAGTTCCCCAAGTCCTAAGGCTAACCATTCAGATTTCCTGTGGAAGGACAGGGGAGGAAGGTTAGGGTGAAAACAAGTTCCAGCCTCTTGACATCTTCACTGGGAGAACTATGGTGTATATTCTGGGGGTTCCTCTCAGACCCAGATAGACTGAAATTTGTTTCTTTGCATTTCCATGTCACAGTCTGCTTCCTTTCATTGCTTCCCTGCTGAACCCTGGAAGGTGTACATCTCCTCCTCCCATATTTGGGGATTTAAGGAGAGTTGCTGGTCACACTGGGCCTCCCTGGGAGGTTCGGGTCTTGTCCAGATGCAGCACTTAGAGAGCTGCATCTCCAGCATGTTTCGCAGTGGCCACCAGATGCTTGTTAAGGCAAACTACAACAAGACAGGGGCCAGTGCCAGCCCAGCCAGGTCCTGAGACCCTGCACTGGTAGGCTAGTACAAAACCTAAGGCTTTGTACTAGTGACGTTAAAGACATATGTCTTGTGATACACTAAACAATCATTGATGCGTTGCTCTTTGACACTGTTGCAAACACTGGCAATCTCGTAGCTGTCGTGTGGTCCAGGAAGTCTAGGAGTAGGCAGAGGCAGAATGAACTACTGGTTCTGAAAGGGGTTTGGCAGAAGTTTTCATTAGGGCTCTCATTTGTATTTTATCTTGTAGGCCTAAAATTCTGTTTGTAAATGTAACACAGATACTTTCCCTTCTTTCTTTTTACTGTTATATTCTACATGTTTGGCACTGGAAGCCAGGTGAATGAAAAGATAGTCACCAAAACTGTAACTCTTATTTGAGTCATTGCATTTGTGTCCCTGGTCTGCAGTAAGACAACCTTTTGCTGCACTTTTTCTGATTTGACTGAATTTCTGGTATTCCAGCCTGAGAAGGCTGGACTCATCAAAAGGGAAAACTCACTGCTGACTTCCAGCTAACATTTTGCCTGAATTAGTATATATTTGCGTAGAAAGGGATATCTTATCCATACTGAATTTCTTTATCTATCATTATTCTCTTACCTCTAGATGAATACTTCAAGAATAAAGATCTACATGCATTAAAAAAAAATAATCTTTTGTTCTACTGGGAAATGGAAGCAAAGAAGTCATCTATGGCTATCGCTATTAAATACATACATTTACATATTAATACATATATTATGAATTCAGACTCCCACATCCTACGGTTATGTATATGTGCAGTTGAGACAAGGATCATGCTAGGTCAAGGCAAGGCTGCTTGACTGTTGAGTATCATGTTCTCTTAAAACCAGAGCTTGAAAAAGAATCCTAGGGGAACATTAAAGCTTAATGTTTCATTGACTAAAGTTTGAATAGACTACATGCTGCTACTTAACGGTAAAAACATTGTGAATTCAGTTCCTCAAAAGCTGTGTCCTGCTGCCCTCAGTAAGAGGAAAATGAAATTCTACCATATATGAAAATAATGTTGATTTACACACCTGTATTGAGCTGTGGGGGTCCAAAACTATGCAGTGTCCAAATGTGGTCTAATAACTGCTGATTAAAGAGGGATCCCCTACACTCCAACTGATGCCTCCCCAGCTGACCCTAGTTGCTACCTACATGCATGGCCGGACCCTGCTCGGATTGCTGCCTACCAGGGCTCATGGCCATGGCCCAGAGCTGCTCCATGGTCCCACCAGCCCCAGCCTGCACCCCTGTAGGTCTCTGCGTTCCTGGTACAGAGCTTGGCCTCATCCTTACTGATTTTCATGGGGTCCTGTTAGCTCCTTTCCCCCACCTGGCTCTTGTGCTATTCAGTGCACATCTCAGTCAAGAGATTATTTTATCTTCCTTCTCTCCTTTCTTGGACTGGTGTTTGCTATTTTTGTTTCCCTAAAGTAACTTAGTGGTTTCTTTTTGGTCTAAAATCTCATTGCAAGACTATTCCTGTAATGAACATTTTAATGCGAGTAAAGAAAAAAGGCTGATTCAGTGTGCTTCCTTATTTGTTTACTACAGTTAAGTACTTATCCATTACAGAGGTTCTATCAGTACTTTTAAGGATGTGATAACATTACCAAATCAGATGGATATTTTCTGATGTATTTCTGTAGATTAAAAGGGTTTTCCTTTTTCTCTTGTTCAGCCATGTGGAACCAAAAATCACCTGAAGCCTGTTAATACCTAGAATACTTCCTCTCTCCTCCAGCATGTTCTTGTATTCTGCTGCCAGGAGAGAAAATATGAGACTAATATAGCTTTCAATACTTTCTAACAAAGGATATTCAACAAACAGACTTTCCAAGGGGCAGATAAAAACTAGACCACAGTAATAATCATAGCACTTAAGGCCCGTTCAATTTTTTTATTATTGCTTTTACTTTGTACCTGCTGTGTTCATACTGTGCTGTTTTGAGAACACATTAGCCCCAAGCACTAGTACAACCCAGTCAGGTTAACAACACATTCCAGTTATCAGCAATCATCAATGCTCAGCAGACAGTGTTAATAAACTACAGTTACCAAGAAGGAGTAACATATAAAAACGTGTCTGTGACTGGGAAGTCCACAGACTTCCGTTACATATGCTTAATGGAAATTATTGTACTCCAGTTTTAACTGTGCATACATTTTTTTCCTCTGATCTACAAAATGAATAGCATTTTGAGGATTGCTTTTCATTTGTGTCAGATTCGTTTCTAATTTTTCTACCCAACCCACCTGTAGGTCATTGACCCTATCAGGAAGTGATGTATATTCTGTAGTTCTTACAAGCTGTTGTGACTCAGACACATCACCTAATAACCCACTACAAATTTGCTAATTTTACTATCAGCAAGAGTCAAGGTGCAGCAGCAGCAGCTTTGTAGAAGCCAAATAGCTCCCCTGAGAGTCAAATGGGTTTTCTGTTTCTTTTTCTACCTTTGTGATTGCAAAGAAAAGACCTAGAGGACAACAGATAAGTTACTGATTTTTTTCTGTTATTTTACTATTCAGTACACAATCCAAATAAGGGAAGAAAACACCAGCTGAAGTTCTTCACTTTTGGATTAGATATTCTCACCATTTAATGTAATTCTACAAAGGGAAACAAGAATGTTACAAAGTCCACAAAGTGATAGTGCTCTGGCAGAAGATTTTAAATAATTTTAAAGCTGATGTATGTCCTGATGAGTTAGACACAGAAGGCTGTAATTTCATGAGTACTATTAAACCAAGGGCAAGTGTGACTTGCTAATACAAATGATTAGTTTGAACACTGTATTTTTTCTTTTTGTTCCTATGACAGGAAGTCCAGTTCTTACACTGAGAACCTTGTTTTGACAAAAGGGAACAAACTGTATACATGGAACCTAGAGTATACTGTTAGTCACATTAATGTTTCAACAGCACAATATCACCCAAAATTATCTCAGCACGACATAAAAATCTCATTAACAGTTAACATTGTCATACAGAAAATTCACACTTTCTACCCCTTGACTGTGTGTTTGGCTCACCTTTCCAATGACTCTCTGGGTCCTAAGGCTAAGAGTTCAGATTTTCTCATGAAGGACAAGGGAGCAGGGGTAGGGTGACAACAAGCTGCCATCCTCCTGTTAAAGCAAGCTAAAACAAGACAGGGGCCACGGCCAGTCCAGCCAGGACCTGGGACCCTACACTAGGAGGCCAATACAGAGCCTGTGGCCTCTTACTAGTAACAGCAAAAAACCACATTTACTAGAACAGAAAGTGGTTGGTTAAGGGTTTTGTTTGTTTGTTTGTTTTCCCCTGTTTTTCATTGTGCTGCTTTTTAAATTCCATTCCTTTTATAATGGCAGTGTTACTCTTGTATTAGGATACCTAGACAAAACTAAAATAATGTCTGAATTATTTTCTTCTGCCTTTTCCACATGTAGAATATTGTTACTA
This sequence comes from Balaeniceps rex, assembly GCA_013401315.1. Classification (NCBI taxonomy): domain Eukaryota; kingdom Metazoa; phylum Chordata; class Aves; order Pelecaniformes; family Balaenicipitidae; genus Balaeniceps; species Balaeniceps rex. The sequence goes on along the minus strand of VYZW01039260.1, from coordinate 35,163 downwards.
TATCCTTAAAAAAAGGCAAAACAAAACAAAACAAAACAAAAAGACAAAGAAGAAAGATAGTGCCAATTCTGGGAGATAGCAGAAAATAAGTTTTCAGTGTATTTACCAACATATTTGGATTTCTTTTACTAGGAGAAATCGAAACAAGTGTTCTAATGCAGCTTTCAGTGAGCTTGCACTAGTGGTGTTACAAGTTGGACAGATATATCTCATCTTAAACTTTTGTAAGTTTGTTGAGCAAGTCTGGCAGTAGCTGAACGTCCTGTGCATGTAGCAAGTATTGGCAATGTTAGAAAATCAATGCCTAAATTTTTTTAAGTATGGGACAGATATATTTTTTCCATTTCACAGCTCTTTCAATATAAGCTGAAATGATATCAGATACTTGCTCAGCCTTGCAGTGCTCCTATTAACAGAAGCTATAATCATGATATTTTTTCATTGTGTGATAATTGTCTAGAAAAAAGACACAAACAAACCAAAATACCTCAGAAATCTAGTTTATGTGTCAGCTAAACATTTTTTTCTGTATTTGCCAGTGTGTATGCCCAAAGCACAATACGTGGGGTTGAATTTAGCTGTAAGTAGTGAAACAGAGGTTAGCTGTATAATAGCAAACTGTGCTGACTCTTCAGATTTAAGAGCTGTTACTGACAACCACGGTAGCAAGGAGGAATTTTTGATGCTTAAGCCTATAGCTTTCTTATGACCTGATCCTAATGTTATTCAGATTAATACAAATATTTCCCTTGTTTACACAGATTTTGGATCAAACACCCCCAAAACCACTTTCAATTAAACAATGAAAATAGATTATATTCCTGTGGTTGCTAGTACAAAGGTTGCCTAAGAAAAATAAAACAGTGCTGCTATAAGACAAATGATAATAGAGAGTTAAAACTCCAGCACGAAGCTTTCAGCTAACAAAGACTCAAAGTACTGAGAGGAAAAAAAAAGCTAAAATGATTATCAAAGACATCAATTCTGAAGCAGCTTAAGTAGAAACTTGTATTTAGCAGTCTTCCAAAATCTGTCTCTCCTAAGGTTTAAAGCTGTTAAGTTCTTACAATGGTCAAAGGTTACAGTCACAATCCAGTACAACTTGGCTTGCTTGTATTTCTGGGGGGTTTGCTTGCTTATTTGTTTTGGTTTGTGTTGTTGGTTTTGTTTTTCCCTACTTGGTAATTGTACCAAAACAATTAATGTAATGAAGCATGATGAATGGGCATATACAACATGCTCTCTACTTTAAATGGTTTGTTAATGAATTTTCACATGGTAGTTGTTGGTTTTCCAAAAATATGCTGAAGGCTACATTACAACCAGTACAGACAGAGGTCACTAGTATGATGATCTCTGAAATAAACTGTTTCAGGCTATCCTGTATTTCACATCCACTCTCTTCCTCCATCTCCCATGAGCCAACTAAATAAAGCAGCTTAAGACAATTGCACATTTTCTTGGCGTATCCTATAGTGTATTATCTATCTTTTCCAGTCTCTGCCTCTCTTGTCTACAGTTTATGACCACTGAAGATGAATAGAATGTGTTGGAAAATGGAAGAAATCTAGCGTGAGGGCTGAAAACTGTCATTTAAATGAGCTGTTGTCTCTTGGATATCCCTTCTTTCTAGAATAATGAGCTACCCTGCTCTTTCTTGTAAAAGACTGTGTATTATAAAAAGTAAACTGTACTTTAACTGTACTGTTGAAATGACTTTTTCTAACAATTACTTACTTTGCATCCTAAAATGAAAACAACTAGTGTTTGAAGAGTGCTAGGTCTGCTTTAGTGCCCCCATGTAGCTGCATATATCTGTCAAAACTGAGTTTCAATTCTTATCTGCTAATCAACCAGCAGTGTATAGTTAGGAAGGGAGTATTTAAAACTGATCAAAAGACAGAAAATGTCACTATGCCTTCCTGTTTGCCTCACCGATCATTTCTCTGTGGTTAGTTTTTAGGAGGCAGATGTGTCCATTGCATTTGAGAAAGACGTTTAACTTTTTCTTTGCCTTTGAATGAGGAGTACAGTGCTCATTGAGAATAAGAGGCTTAGCCAAGATCTCTCCATATTCCAGCAGCAGGCTCTGGGAATAACACAGAGGACTTCTAATACCAAAGACAGAAGGCACTGCCATCATTTAATTTTACTGCCCTGACCTTTGCTAACCACACTGCTTGCAGTTTTCCCTTTTTCTGTATTGCCTCTATTGCCTGTTTCAATACCTTTGGGTATAAATATCATACAGTCTCTTACCCAACAGTAGTTGATTGTATTAGGCCTTTAGATCATGTGAATGTTAATCATAGTTTTTAAATAGACCTGAATCTCATAGCAGCTGAAGTTCTCTTAATAAGAGTTGCTTAATACTATACATATTCTGGAGCGTAAAGTAAGTTAGTCCTCTGAGATACCTTGCCACAAACTGGGCTGACTGAGACAATATCTATCTTCTGGGACACTACTAGTTTTGCCCTGCCCACCCAAACTATTAGTTTGTGTCATTCTGATGGTGA
>VYZW01039260.1:16131-31407 GCA_013401315.1 Balaeniceps rex | reverse complement strand
TGTTCAGGGTCAGGTTGGACGGGGCATTGAGCAACACAATGTAGTGAAAGTTGTCCCTGTGCATGGCAGGGGGGTTAGACTAGATGATCTTTAAAGATCCCTTTCAATTCAAACAATCCTATGATTTCATGATTTCATGATTCTGTAATTCTATAATATATATTTTAAATGGAAGATAGGAGCAAAGACCTTGAAAATATGGGCACTTTTTGAAAATTGTTGACAATAAACAGTTCACTGATGATTAATTACAGGTCATTGAAAACACATCATCACAAAAGCAGGAAAGAAAGGTTTTTTTTTTACTCTAAGAAAACAATCAGCAGCAAAGTGAGGAAGAAAAACAGAAGAGCAAGAAGATAAGACACCTGCTGCAGCCTTGGAAAGTAACACCACTTAGGCATCTTGCAGCATATGGTAGCCTCAGCCTTGACATCTAAGACCATCAGTGACCACATGAGTAAACCAGATGATCTCAGTTATATGGTGTTGTGCACTAGCTGATGTAGAATATGATCATTAAAGACTCATTACTGTAGTGATCATGATTGGTAGTGTGTAAGAACAAACTATTTGTACCAAGTATGCTGTTAATGTTGTAGTCCCATAAAGTTTAGTTTTAAAGCTTAACACTAGCCTGATTTAACAGTTTTCCAAATACTCCCATCACAGTGATGTCTGATTTCTTTGCTTTTATACATGAGCATCTAGATAGATAGATAGATAGATAGATAGATAGTTATACACACATATATTTAAGAGTAACAACAAGCCTTTTGAAACAGTAGTTTGGACAATTCCTAACCTCTGGGACTATTTTTCATGCAATGAAAAATGTTCCTCCTCTCCACAGAAACATTTTTTTCTGTTAAAAGCAAACATGTCTGGTGTATGATCTGTAAAATACAGAGATCAAGAGCAATGGTTTATATGAAAACACATGGGGATGGTGAAACAGAAATGAATAGAGGCATCAGTTTTCAAAGTAACACAACTACTAGCTTTTGAATAGAAGGTCTTAAGTCTGACACTAGCACTGTGTTTCTTTGCTCACAGTTACTCTACAGTGGAGCAAAAGATTCTGGTTCAGAAGAAAAGGAGAGGCAAACTTTTTTGTGCAGCACGATTATTGTTATCCACTGAGAACATAAAGTCAGAGAACATGGATGTGTAAGGAAGATCATTGGCTTTACTCATGGATAAAGGATAGATCAAGTGTCATTAGGGTGTGCTGGGCAAGATACTGGTTCAGAGATATGAATGCGTGTCTGCCTTGCTGATCTTATATTAATGAATCCACATGTAAACTGCAGAAAACCAAGTCCCATTTGTAACACTTTTCCAGAATGCATTTTGCTTAAGACTGTGAAATGTTATGCAGATGATGGTCCTTTTATTGCAAGAAAATGGAAATTATCTTGGCTATTGTAAGAAAACAGTAAAAATATTACTTCAACATTTTTAAGTGACTACCTGCACAGTTTAACGATCTAAGTAAGAATTTTTTAATGCCTTCTTTAGATGACGGGCTGTAATGCAGGATGGAAAATTGTGTTCCCCCCTTTTTTTTTTTAATAGAACTTTAAGACAGTACTTAGCTTTTACACATTTTTCTTACAGACAAGGTCTCTGTTGTTACATGGTCACATCAGAAACTCCACCATACCCAAGGACCTTGACCTGAAATTACTCACTTTTCTTGAAATTCACATTCTAATATGAAATTTGGATGAATGTTCAGTTTCTAACAAAGAAGTGGTAAATTCCAAACCAACTTTAGAGAAAGCTTAAATCCTTACACCTGCTAAATGTTATAAAAAGTGACCTATTGTTATTCTGGACTGTTGAAACTGAAATTTAAGATAGCCATCATGTAGATATCTGTATTGGCTTCTATCAGACTATTCAGATACACAGCAAAGATCGTGGAGACAGCAGTAATCAAGCAGTAGATAACTCAGAATGTCTGGGAATTTTAGACTTTATGTAAGTACTCGTTATTTTTATTTAACTGATCTTTTTCCATGACCTCGCACAGATTCCAGGAAAAACTGACAGCTGTACACTTTATGAAGTGTGTATTAATTCTGGCTCACTTAAAGCAGGCTACTCATCACTTTATTCTAGCTTTAAAAAAAAGCATGTTTTTTGGTGGGGTTTTGTTTGTTTGTTTGTTTTTAAAGTCTACCTGTGTCAGCACATTTAATGATAGTTTAATTATTTCTTTATATTGTAAGTCCCTCTTAGCACCAGAATTTTTTTTTTTACTCTCTGGACAGACCATAAAACAAATATGGGATTTAACTTTGAAGGACCATTTTTTGAGTACAGTGAGCCATGGGGCTCACCTTTTTCTAAAAAAATCTGGCAACTTGCTTCAAGGAGTACCCTGAGACATACTACAAAGACTGAGTGAGTGACTTTAAAAAAATACCAAAACGCTGATAAAACAAAAGGCATTTTGTACAGGTCCTTGTTGCAGTGAGCCTGAGCTGTGTTTTCCAACTGTTGGAATGTAATTTATCGTAGAATAGAATTGTGGAATCATAGCATGGTTTGGGTTGGAAGGGACCTTTAAAGGTCATCTAGTCCAGCACTCCTGCAATGATCAGGGACATCTACTAGAACAGGTTGCTCAGAGCCCCAACCAACCTGACATTGAATGTTTCCAGGGGTGGGGCATCTACCACCTCTCTGGGCAACCTCTTCCAGTGTTTCACTACCCTCATCATAAAAAATATCTTCCTTACATCTAGTCTGAATCTACCCTCTTTTAGTTTAAACCCATCACCCCTTGTCCTGTTGCTACAGGNCAACTGCCTGAAAGGAGGTTGTAGCGAGGTGGGTGTTGGTCTCTTCTCCCAAGTAACAAGTGATAGGACGAGAGGCAATGGCCTCAAGTTGCGCCGGGGAGGTTTAAATAAGATATTAGGAAAAACTTCTTCACAGAGAGGGTTGTCAAGTATTGGAACAGGCTTCCCAGGGAAGTGGTGGAGTCCCCATCCCTGGAGGTATTTAAAAGACGGGTAGACGAGGTACTTAGGGACATGGCTTAGTAGTGGACAGGTACGGTTGGACTTGATGATCTTAAAGGTCTTTTCCAACCAAAAGATTCTGTGATTCTGTGTGATTCTGTGATTCTTTCTCCATCTCTCAGCCTTTTCTCACAGGAGAGGTGTTCCAGCCCTCTGATCATTTGTGTGGCACTCTTCTGGACCTGCTCCAACAGGTCCATGTCTTTCTTGTACTGGGGACCCCAGAGCTGGATGCAGCACTTCAGGTGGGGTCTCACGAGAGCGGAGTAGAGGGGCAGAATGACTTCCCTCAACCTGCTGGCCACGCTTCTTTTTATGCAGCCCATGATACAATTGGCTTTCTGGGCTGCAAGTGCACATTGCTGGCTCATGTCCAGCTTTTTGTCCACTAGTATCCCTAGGTCCTTCTCTGCGGGGCTGCTGTCAATCTATTCATCCCCCGGGCTGTATTGATACCAGAGGTTGCCCTGACCCAGGTGCAGGACCTTGCACTTGGCCTTGTTGAACCTCATGAGGTTCACATGGGCCCACTCCTCAAGCTTGTCCAGGTTCCTGTGAATGGCATCCCATCCCTCAGGCCTGTCAACCGCATGACTCAGCCTGGTGTCATCTTTAAATTTGTTGAGAGTTTCACTTGATCGTTCTGTCTGTGGCACTGATGAAAATATTAAACAGCACTGGTCCCAATACAGACCCCTGAGGGACACCACTTGTCACCAATCTCCATCTGGACATTGAGCCATTGACCACTACTCTCTGGATGCGAACATCCAGCCATTTCCTTAGCCAACAAACAGTTCATCCATCAAATCCATATCTGTCCAATTTAGAGAGAAAGACGTGGGGGACCGTGTCAAAGGCCTTACAGAAGTCCAGTGTATTGGATTTGCGTGGCAAGGTTTTGGGAGCCGTGGGGCTACAGGGTTGGCTTCTGTGAGAAGCTGCTAGAAGCTTCCCCTATGTTCGATGGAGCCAAAGCCAGCAGGCTCCAAGATGTACCCTCCGCTGGCCAAGGCCAAGCCAATCAACAACAGTGGTAGTGCCTCCATGATAACATATTTAAGAAGGAGGGAAGAAAAAAATAACCATGGGACACAAACTGCAGCTGGAGTGAGGAGTGAAAACATGTGAGAGGAACGATTCTGCAGACACCAATGTCAGTGAAGAAGGAGCAGGAGGAGGTGCTCCAGGTACTGGAGCAGAGTTTCCTCTGCAGCCTGTGGTGAAGACCATGGTGAGGCAGGCTGTCCCCTGCAGCCCATGGAAGTCCACAGCGGAACAGATATCTGCCTGCAGCCTGTGGAGGACCCCATGCTGGAGCAGGTGGATGTGACCAAAGGAGGCTGTGACCCCGTGGGAAGCCCACACCGGAGCAGGCTCCTGGCAGGACCTGTGGACCCATGGAGAGAGAGAAGCCCACACTAGAGCAGGTTTGTTGGCAGGACTTGTGACCCTGTGGGAGACCCACACTGCAGCACTCTGTTCCTGAAGGACTATCCCCTGTGGAAAGGACCCACACTGGAGCACTTCATGAAGAACTGTAGCCCATGGGAAGGAGCCACGTTGGAGAATTACATGGAGGACCATCTCCCATGGGAGGGACCCCATGCTGGAGCACGGGAAGAGTGTGAGGAGTCCTCCCGCTGAGGAGGAAGGAGCGGCAGAGACAATATGTGACGAACGGACTGCAATCTCTACTCCCCGTCCCCCTGTGCTGCCTGGGGGGAGGAGGTAGAGAATTTGGGAGTGAAGCTGAGCCTGGGAAGAAGGGTGGGGTGGGGGAAGGTGTTTTACGATTTGGTTTTATTTCTCATTACCCTACCTACTCAGTTTTGTTTGGTAATAGATTAAACTGATTTTCCCCAAGTTGAGTCTGTTTTGCCCGTGATGGTAATTGCTGAGTGATCTCCCTGTCCTTATCTCAACCCACAAGCTTTTCGTTATATTTTCTCTCCCCTGTCCAGTTGAGAAGGGGAGTGATAGAGCGGCTTTTGTGGGCACCTGGCATCCTCTCAGGGTCAACCCACCACATCCAGATAGATGACATCCGTAGCTCTTCGTTTGTCCACTAATGTAGTCACTCCATCACAGAAGGCCACTAGGTTGGTCGGGCAAGACTTACCTTTGGTGAAGCCATGCTGACTGTCTCGAATCACCTCCCTGTCCTCCATGTGCCTTAGCATTGCTTCTAGGAGGATCTGTTCCATGATCTTCCCAGGCACAGAGGTGAGGCTGACAGGTCGGTAGTTCCCAGGGTCCTCCTTTCTACCCTTTTTAAAAATGGTGCAGTGTTTCTCTTTTTCCAGTAACTGCGGACTTTACCTGACTGACCTTACTTTTCAAATATCATGGAGAGTGGCTTGGCAACTACATCAACTAATTCCCTCAGGACTCTGGGATGCGTCTTGTCAAGTCCCATAGACTTATGTATATTCAGGTTCCTCAGGCGGTCATGAACCTGATCTTCTCTTACAATAAGGGGGACTTTGCTCCCCCAGTCCCTGCCCTGAAGTTCATCCACTCGAGGTGCAGGAGGAGAGGTTGCCACTGAAGACTGAGGCAAAAATGTTGAGTACCTCAGCCTTCTCCTCATCTGTTGTTACCAGTTTGCCAGTCTTACTCATCAGGGGGGTACACTTTCTTTGACCTTCCTTTTCTGGCTGACATACCTGTAGAAGCCCTTATTATTCTTTGTGTCCCTTGCCAAGTTCAGCTCCAGCTGCACCTTGGCCTTCCTGACCCTATAACTACACAACTGGGCAATGTCACTATAGGATACTTGTCCCTGTTTGCACTGCCTGTGCATTTCCTTCTTGCCCTTTTAGTTTGACCAGCAAGTCTTGACTCATCCATGCTGGTGTCTTGCCTTCCTTTCCTGATTTCTTACACCTGGCAATTGAGAGCTCTTGCAATGTGTGGAAAGCATCCTTAAAGATCTGCCAGCTCTGTTCTGCTCTCTTGTCCCTGAGGGCAGTCTCCCAGGGGATCCTATTGAGTAAATCCTGGAACAGCTGGAAGTTTGCTTTCCTAAAATTCAGCATGCTGACTTTACTCTTCACCTGACCCTTATCCATCAGGACTATGAACTCTAGCAGTGCACTGTCACTGCAGCCCAGGCTACCTCCAATCTTCACGTCACCGATTAGCTCACTTGCATTGTTGTCAACAGATAGCAATGTTTGTTCACAAAAAAGAGGTGATTCAGACTTAATGAACTGTGAGAAGGATCCACTTGCACAGGTGTGGAATTTGGACTATTACAGAGAAGACAGTAGTATAGGAAGAGAAGCAGATAAACTATGCTAGAGATGCCACTCTCAGTTTTCTAAATTCTGTTTTACATGATATCCATATGCCTCAAATTTATAGTTAGTATAAGAATTATTCTGTGTTTAAAAAATCAGTAGAAAAGTTATGACGGGTTATGTGCCTCTTTTGTTTATGTCAGGATTTTGATGAAGAGCTGGGAGAAAGAACTTCTCCTATGCTGATACCTAATTCCCAGAAAGCATTAGAAATCTGTATTTCTCTTGTGATTATGAAACATTCAGCATTTAAGAATGCAGAGACAGTCAAATCATGTCAAATTATGAAACATTCAGCATTTAAGAATGCAGAGACAGTCAAATCCCGAGACATGTCTCGGGATTTACATGATTATCATTGAATATCCTAACCCATCTAAAATATATAGTTTTTCCCATGACTTCACAATTCAGAGCTTGGAAGTGCCTGATAAAAAACCAGCAGTCAAGTAGATCACTGTAGGAAAAATGTCCATTTTTTTAATTATTTGTAGAAACCAAATGCAAAACACATGCAAACACAGCTGAAAGAAATCAATTTTCTATCAAAACAATGAACCACCTGTCTTTTCCAAATCATTCACACATATCTGTCTGATTTGTAGGATATGACACTTTAAAACAACAAAGCTGAAGCAAGGCTTGTCAAAGAGTGACATGATTTTCAGTAGTATGGAGAAGTTTCAATGACCTAATGATCCTGATCTGGTTTGATTGGATTTTTTGAAAATACCTTTCAAATAATATCTTAATGTCACATTCTTAAATCCTTATCATTAGATATCTAAATAACTTTTGTGGCAGTTTTGATTTGTAGGGTTTTTTTTTCTCTTCAAGTAAAGATATTTTAAAACATATACCTGATTAGATATCACTTCCCCTGCCCCTGCCCCTTACTTTGTGCTGAAATAAAAATGATGAAAAAAGGGAGAGGTCAGTAGAAAAGCCATCACCACGATGTAAGAGTTTTCATGGGATCAAGGGCAAAACTACTAGGGAATACTTTTTTAATCTGTGTTAATAAAAGTTATTCATTTATTGTCTTTAACTTGCCTTTTAAACCCAGATTCAGTTCTTGACTAGTACAAGTTTTCTTCACAGAACAGAGCACTGAGGTTCACAAATCCACTTGTCCCTCCTTTCTCATACAGATGCTCATATACTAAATTGATTTTTCATCAGTTGTTGTCATTATGTATTTTAAAAATATGACCATAATCAAAGAATGATAGAAGTATATTACAGACAGGAAGATGAAGTGATTTGCCTCTTGATCTGTGAAATAATGAGCAACAGAAGTTGTTGAAGTTCCATGATTTACAATATTTAAAACTGGTATAGGTAAAATTGCAGAGTAAGTGAAATGTGGAATATTCCTTCTCTGACAAACAGATGGACTGGGTAATCAAAATTGTCTCTTTTTTAATTGCAAACTTTTTTTTTTTAAAATCACTTTCTGTTTTGCTTATTGTCACAGCTGCTAACAGCTGACTCAATGCTGTTACAAATCATTAACACAGATTTAGCCAAATGGTAGACCTTAATATGATATTTGTTTTTAAATTCCAGCACAATATAGTAGATATTTTTTCCTTCATCCCTTTCTTCCACTACTGCTTTCCCTACCTGTGTTCTCAATAATTCTACTTCAAGTAAAAGCAACAGAACTGGCATTTTCAGGTATACATAAAAATGTGTTTCAACTTAAGACCCTTTCTTTTCCAGCTTGCATAGTTTTAACAAACATTAACATTTTCAGTTACAGGTTTATAGAACTTATTATCCATGAGTAATCTTAATAGCTGCCATAATCATACTTGTGATGGCTTTTAAATTAATAAGATATTTAGCCTAAAAACATATTTTTTATAAGATGGTAAGAAATAATTACCTTTTACTTATTTTAAATGGGTTCATAATTAACATTTCTAATTTTAAAATTAAAATAAATACATCAATATAAATGTAAAATGGGATTAATGAGTGCCTGATTCACTAAAAAAATAATTTCACCTCCGTGCTTCTATAAGACATTAAGATTTTTTGAATGACAAAAGCAAATCAGATTTTTTGTTATTCCTGGCGTTCCATGAGTTTCTAGACTCTAAAACTCTTGTGGAAAATTTAAAAAAAAAAAAAGGCAAAAACTAAAGCAAAAATGTGGAAGTTTTTACTTTGTTCCAAAAACGTGGAAGACTTTTAGTTTGCACAGCATGTGGTTTTAACACTTTATAAGTGAACAAAAATTTAACCATTATTTCAATACAAACCACTTTATTAGAACTCAAATTTATAAAGGTAATAACCAAGAGAGTAGGCAGCTATTTTATACTGTTTACTGTACATCCAGATAGGTTATGACCTTTGGTTTAACCTTCAAGAGTACTTTAGACTCGTATGTTATTCCACTGGATGAATAGCAGCTATTCAGCTATTGGAAAAAGAGGACATGAGAATAATTTTCAAGACAGACCTATGGTGACTTTTGAGTATGTTGCAAATTAGTAGTCCAAATTCTGTTATGATCAGCAGGCAATATTTCCATTGATATCAACAATAGCTTTGCCATAATAAGGCGTGATTCTTCAAAAGCTTCATGTAGTTAATAAACAAGCTAAAAAAACTTTCAAAGAGTAAACATTTCATATAAGGATTTATAACTTTGGCTTCTCTGCCAGAAAATAAAAGTTCTTCATTTCTAACAAGTTTAATATCTCCAATTCTGTATCAAAAAAACCTATGTGACAATACAGATAGACAATCCGACAATTACAGAGTAAGTAAATTATTGTATGTAAACATATGTCTTATAACATGGCCAGGGCCATAAGAGTAAAATAAGATGGGAGAAATACAGGTATATTGTTATAAGTTTAAAAAAAAAAAAAAGAAAAACAAATTTGGGAAATTATCTTAATTTTAGCACTTGAAGAAGAATTTTGCCAAATTTCTTCTCTGTGTGAACTGAAAAAAAATTCATATCTTCATTGTCAAAAGTTATGGTTTTCTAAACAAATAAAACCTAATAAAGACTCTAGCCAGACAAATGACATTTTGTTGTAATCATTTGTAAGTGTAATGCTCAGTATACATGATGGAGCTTTTAGCATATTTTTTGTGTTTAAGTATTGATTCTATATATATTTAACTAAAATGAATGGTTTGCGCAGGCGTGTCTTGAAAATGTGGAAACATACTTCCTTAACAGAAATGATGCTATCTGCTTTCACTTCACTGAGACTTGATTATCTCTTACATTTAGAAAGACCCCTTGTAGTAAAAGTGAAAAACCTCACACAATCAGAGTCTAAAGGAGTATTCAGTGTTAACAGAGCAGTCATTCATGTGTAGGCTCCTCATGTTTCTTTTCTTAATAAAGTACGTTATATTCTAAAAGCCAGATCTCTTCACCTGCTTGTAAATTGGCATAGTTCCATTCAATCCCTAGGAAGTGTGTGCCAACCTTCAATGATGCTAATTTTAAATCAAGAATGGATGTCTTCCAAAAGACTCATGCTTTATTATTTATCTAGAGGAGTAATATCTGGTTGAAATGCTGCAAGTTTATAGCAAAAAAGTCTCTATAACAATTCCCTCTGAGTGGAAATTATTTTGCAAGTTCTGCTCTCATTAGAAACTGGTTTGGAGCGACAGAAATGGTGCCTACATAACAGTGTGCCTGGAGTTATACTTTTGTTATTCTGACTAAAATAATGATTAATGTTTCAATATCAGGGTCACAAGTAGTCTCAAAAATAAACTGTTTGGATTGCCATAAGGGATTACTGCTAAAAATGAAGGGTTTAAGTATACTTTATGCTAGCTAATTATTTGACTTCTCTAATCCACAATATTACCACCAAATGATTCCCCTGTATCTTACCCCCTCCCCAGACCTCACTACTACAAGGTGGATTTTTACACCATGCAACAAGTCATCTGATACAAAGGCTGTAGGTGGTTGTTAGTATAGACTGGATCTGAACAGGTAGACCAAAGCTAAAACGCTCCCATTTCTCATAGACATACCAACATAAACTCAGTAAGAATTCCTTCACAACTTCCCTGATATTGCAGCAAGCTGCTGTCAGCAATGCATCAAGCTTCAGGAACCCTGAAAATTTATTACTATTCAGCAGTACAATAGGAAATACTTTAGAAAAATGTGATGGAAAAAAAATGAAACAAAGATAAGAGCATGAGGTCAAGGATTCTTCATATCTCAGGAGGCCAAGAGAGTCTGAAAGAAAGTAAATTATTTCAACTAGTTTAACGTAGGATCTTTGAGTGATATACAACAACCAGCACAGGACATCTTTTTGCTTTCATCTTAAATTCTTCTATTTTACTGCTTACCCAGTGAAGTGGTATACCTTGCAATGATGTTATCTGGGCCGAAGTGACTCCAAAATTAAAAATTTGAAATAAAGTAGATTCTCTTTTTTTTTTTTTAAGTGCTATATGTTTAATATTCTTATTTTACTCTGAATTTTGGAACTATTTTTCATCAAATTTTATAATTCTGTGGAAGCTGACTGATGAATATGTCTTTAATGAACAAGTTAATGAAGAAAATTACCTGAACTTTCAACTGAATTAAAACCTTAATCTTTCTGTCAAGTAAACTTTTCAGATCACTTAATAAATAAATAATTAATTTTAAAAACCCACACAACTCTGCACATTAATTCAGTCTGATGACCAATGAGCCAAAGCTGTTTCACAGAGGCTGATCTTCAGTCCAGTTTTTGCACAGTAAAAAAGATAAACAACTCAATGAACTGAAACAGATTAAATTCTATGAATTTATGTTAGAGAGGTTAGCCTATGAATTTGATTGTCCTCTTCATAATATCCTAGATGACAAGATTTTCCATACGGAATTTTAATCTGAGCTTTGCATGACCTCTTCAAAAATAGGCGGGGAGTCAGGGAATGAACAAAACCTTTCTGTGTGTTTTCAACTACTTGAATGTGTGCAGTCTGCACCTATGTTTGGTTCTGAAATTACAGATTTCATTTCAATAGCTTGAAAGAATATCTAGTTCTAAATACTTTTATGGGAAGAATTACTAAGACTGTGAGTATGTAGTATTGCAAAGGTAAGAGCAAGATTTTAGTCTTTGGTTATAAAAGTGGAAGCTGTAAGAGAAAGATGTGAGCAGTTAAAGAATTTTTTATCATCTTGGTTTCTCAGTCAAGCCAATTATGGAAAAAAAAGATTGTTTTTGAAAGTAGAAACTAATTCTAGGTTGGCAGGTAATGGTCATTCCATGTTACCACATCTGTTCCAGGAAGACTGTATCTGGGGCTAAAGCAAGCTTTCGTTATGCTATGCTAAACGTCCTTGTCACTGATTTCCTATTCACTGGGCTGTTACTCTGTAAGGACTCAGTATTTGCCATTATTTAATAAAAGATGAAAATTAAATAAGAAGCTACAGTTCTTGTGTCCATTGCATGCATTTTACTTTTCTGAACTTCATGAGGGTTTCTTCTGGAAATGATGCTTGATGGAACCACTTGATGGTGGTTTGGGTGCAAAGGACTAATAGTTCTGAGATAAAATGCTTTTTAGAAGTGTACCAGAAATATGGATTCACATTTACTTTGTAATGAATCTCAAGGTTTAGTTCTATATGGATTTTGATTAGCTATCTAGTGTCTGCATGTTTATGAAATTCAGTGTTGAGTAGCTAATAAATTTTACTGCTATGTAAGAGATAAATCTTAGCCAGAAAAATATGTTTCACTTCAGTTGCTCCTATATCACCTGATGACAGAATTGTGTGATCACAGCACTAAACATGCAAAGGTCTGGATATCCAGATATGGCTGAGAAAAGGAACTGCCACTGCCTGCTGGATTGTGCTGTAGACCTTCAGTTTGGTCAATGTTTTTTTCTCTCCTATCTCCGCACCATACCTGTTGTCTGGTTAGCTGCCCCAGAGGATCAGTTCAAACACTTAACTGCCCAGTCAGAACATGTGTATCTGTCACTAAGCAAATGCAACTAAGAAAGTAAACACAATGTTTAGAAGCAAGAATCTGTTTTTCCAATTATGACTCTTACATTTTATCACCTCTTTCATTATGGTTATAATGGCACTTATTAACAAGGCACTTCCAACCTAATATTTGTATGCACCTCTACTTCAGTGCACTCCAAATCATTTAGCACTTAGAATCATTGTGGTGGGTTGACCCTGAGAGGATGCCAGGTGCCCACAAAAGCCGCTCTATCACTCCCCTTCTCAACTGGACAGGGGAGAGAAAATATAACGAAAAGCTTGTGGGTTGAGATAAGGACAGGGAGATCACTCAGCAATTACCATCACGGGCAAAACAGACTCAACTTGGGGAAAATCAGTTTAATCTATTACCAAACAAAACTGAGTAGGTAGGGTAATGAGAAATAAAACCAAATCGTAAAACACCTTCCCCCACCCCACCCTTCTTCCCAGGCTCAGCTTCACTCCCAAATTCTCTACCTCCTCCCCCCAGGCAGCACAGGGGGACGGGGAGTAGAGATTGCAGTCCGTTCGTCACATATTGTCTCTGCCGCTCCTTCCTCCTCAGCGGGAGGACTCCTCACACTCTTCCCGTGCTCCAGCATGGGGTCCCTCCCATGGGAGATGGTCCTCCATGTAATTCTCCAACGTGGCTCCTTCCCATGGGCTACAGTTCTTCATGAAGTGCTCCAGTGTGGGTCCTTTCCACAGGGGATAGTCCTTCAGGAACAGAGTGCTGCAGTGTGGGTCTCCCACAGGGTCACAAGTCCTGCCAACAAACCTGCTCTAGTGTGGGCTTCTCTCTCTCCATGGGTCCACAGGTCCTGCCAGGAGCCTGCTCCGGTGTGGGCTTCCCACGGGGTCACAGCCTCCTTTGGTCACATCCACCTGCTCCAGCATGGGGTCCTCCACAGGCTGCAGGCAGATATCTGTTCCGCTGTGGACTTCCATGGGCTGCAGGGGACAGCCTGCCTCACCATGGTCTTCACCACAGGCTGCAGAGGAAACTCTGCTCCAGTACCTGGAGCACCTCCTCCTGCTCCTTCTTCACTGACATTGGTGTCTGCAGAATCGTTCCTCTCACATGTTTTCACTCCTCACTCCAGCTGCAGTTTGTGTCCCATGGTTATTTTTTTCTTCCCTCCTTCTTAAATATGTTATCATGGAGGCACTACCACTGTTGTTGATTGGCTTGGCCTTGGCCAGCGGAGGGTACATCTTGGAGCCTGCTGGCTTTGGCTCCATCGAACATAGGGGAAGCTTCTAGCAGCTTCTCATAAAAGCCACTCGTGTAGCACNGTCCCACAGCTGCTCCTCATAAGACTTGTGCTCTAGACCCTTCAACAGCTTTCTTGCTCTTCTCTGGACACGCTCCAGCACCTCAATGTCTTTCTTGTAGTGAGGGGCCCAAAACTTAACAGAGTATTCAAGGTGCAGCCTCGGCATGCCAAGTACAAGGGGACAATCACTTCTATACTCCTGCTGGCCACACTATTTCTGATACAAGCCAGGATGCTATTGGCCTTCTTGGACACCTGGGCAACTGGTGAGCACTACTGGCTCATATTCAGCTGGCTGTTGACCAACACCCCAAGGTCCTTTTCTGCCAGGCAGCTTTCCAGTCACTCTCCCCCAAGCCTGTAGTGTTGCATAAGGTTGTTATGACCCAAGTGCAGGACCGGACACTTAGCCTTGTTGAACCTCATAGAACTGGCGTTGGCCCATCGATCCAGCCTGTCCAGATCCCTCTGTAGAGCCTTCCTACCCTCAAGCAGATCAACGCTTCCACCCAAACTGGTGTCTGCAAATTTACCGAGGGTGCACTCGATCCCCTTGCCCAGGTCATTGACAAAGATATTCAACAGAACTGGCCCCAATACTGATCCCTGGCGAACACCACTTGTGACTGACCACCAATTGGATTTAACTCCATTCACTACAACTCTTTGTGCCCAGCCATCCAGCCAGTTTTTTACCCAGCGAAGAGTGTGTCCATCCAAGCTGTGAGCAGCCAGTTTCTCCAGGAGAATGCTGTGGGAAACAATGTCAAAGGCTTTGCTAAAGTCTGGGTAGATGACATCCACAGCCTTTCCTTCATCCACTAAGTGGATCACCTTGTCGTGAAGGAGATCAGGTTAGTCAGGCAGGACCTGCCTTTCATAAATTTATCCTAATTGGGCCTGATCACCTGCTTATCCTGTATGTGCCATGTGATTGCACTCAAGATGATCTGCTCCATAACCTTTGCCAGCACTGAGGTCAGACTGACAGGCCTGTAGCTCCCCGGATCCTCCTTCTGGCCCTTCTTGTACATGGACATCACATTTGCTAACTTCCAGTCAACTGAGACCTCCCCCGTTAGCCAGGACTGATGATAAAGGGTTGAAAGTGGCTTGGTGAGCACTTCCACCAACTTCCTCAGTACCCTTGGATGGATCCCATCTGGCCCCATAGACCTGTGTGTGTCTAAGTGGTGTAGCTGGTCACCAACCATTTCCCCTTGGATTACAGGGGCTTCATTCTGCTCCCCATCCCTGTCTTGAAGTTCAGGGGGCTGGGTACCGCAAGAACAACTGGTCTGACTATTAAAGACTGAGGCAAAGAAGGCATTAAGTACCTCAGCCTTTTCCTCAGCTTTTGTCACTATGTTTCCCCCTGCATCCAATAAAGGATGAAGATTATCCTTAGCACTCCTTTCGCTGCTAATGTATTTATAGAAATATTTTTTTATTGTCTTTTATGGCAGTAGCCAGATTAAGTTCTAGCTGGGCTTTGGCCCTTCTGCTTTTCTCCCTGCATAACCTCAAGACATCCTTGTGGTCCTCCTGAGTTGCCTGCCCCTTCTTCTAATGGTCATAAACTCTCCTTTTTTTCCTGAGTTCCAGCAAAAGCATTCTGTTCAGCCAGGCAGGTCTTCTTCCCCACT
>VYZW01039259.1:2733-17344 GCA_013401315.1 Balaeniceps rex | reverse complement strand
TCAAAAATAATTCCTAGCAATTTAACCATTAAACAAAATGAAGCCTATTTGCAAATTACATCAAATATTAAACCTCAGTAGCCAGGGAATCACGTCTGGTTATTATTTTAAAGGCAATCAGCAGCAAAGAATTTTTACTTCTCAGAAATAGCTATGCAGTTTGCTTTCATTGACAAAAAATTTAAAAAGTACAAAATAAGTCTCTGAAATACACATATGAGAAATCATTTCCAAATCCTCATCCTCTGCAGTCTGTCATACATTAGCCTTCGAAGTGTTACCACACACAAAAGAAATTTCTTTCTCCAACTTTTCCTTCAGCTACAATTTGGTGAAGCTAACTGCTACATAAATGTCCACTAATACAGTGAAGTTTAGCTTGTTTCCTTTCTGATTCATTCAACACTGATTTCAAGTTTTCTGGAACTGTTCTCAAATACTATTTCATAAAGGGCTAGAAAATGTCCCTTTTGCCTAATACCTTCATTAAAATAAAGTCACATGGGAATCAAAAGCTGAGCGGTATTAAGCTGTCATACATAAGTATGCCAGAATCTGTGGTTCATCTTCATGACTAAGTTTGTTTTATTCCAGTTACAGAAGTCCACAAGAAATCACTGATGAAAAGGTTGTCTACTTCACCATCACACCAATTAGCATATAAATTTGCCAGTACTGATCAGAAGACAGCTNAGCTTCTAAACTGCTTTGAAGAGTTACATGAAGGGGGTAAGCGTATATTGTGCAAGTGCACCACATCAAATGCTTTTGAATTTTGTTAACATGGAGGAAGCTGTAGTTTACTTACCAAAGAAAAAGGTAACAAGTGAAAGCATGAAAAAAAAAAAAAGGCAAAGCCAAGAATTAAAGCATAATTTCAGGGAGAACTATTACTCTTTGCAGATTCCATCCCACTTCAAGTGCATCAGAGATCATTCACTCACACTTCCAACAAAAGCTGCTGAAGTTTTTCTGTTAGATTCAGTATAAATGAGTTATGCAGAAAGCAATGTGGCCATTTAGAGAATCACCATAAGAAAAATGCAGCTGCTTTGCTAGTATTTTCTCAAGTTAGGAAGACATTAAAAGGTCCTCAATATAATTTATTTTGTTAAAGTCTTCTGTAAATGGCCACTGCATGTGCTTTGTCCACTCAAAATCTAACAGCCTTTAACAGTTCAGACAATGACATTAAATATTTGGCACAGAAGTTTAAAAAAAAAGTTTGGGTTTTTTTTCCTCCCCAGTGCTTAAGTTTCCCTTCCAATAGGGAAAGGCAGGACATTTTATAGCAGAGAGGCTGTTTGGTGTCCATTTTCCAACACAGCACAGTTTTTATTAGCTAGTATAGTAACTGATGTGTTTCTTCCACTATTCAGTGATCAGATATTCTCATCTTATGGTTAGGATTGTTGCCTACAGCACTGCAGTTAGTCTCAGTTTTCTTATCCATTTCAGCAAATAAAACATATTCCAAGCAATATATATTCTCTTTTGGAGAAGAAATGTCAAGGAGGGATATCAGAAGTTATCCATGGAGGGATATCAGAAGTTATTCAGAGGCTGTTTTCTAGTCTAATAAATATGTTACGGATCATTAAGCATTTTATTGCCATTGTGTCTTTCCAAACCTTGAAAGCTGCACATTTGATGTTCAAAACAATTATACTGCAACTTTTTCTACCAACTATGGAGTTAGCTTCAAATTTTCCCTCTAATGCAGACATCACAGATACTCTTAGCAGGGAACAAAAGCCTCCTGCAAGACTCAAAGCTCATCTAAATCTCATGCTAGAAAAGGTCAGCCTGAGATGCAAAGTTGAACATGTGACCATGTCCTTCTACCAAAGCAAAGGCCAGAACTAGGGAAGTTCTTTACTGACAGCTACAAAGAGAGACCAAGGTATAAGACTCTCAGAGTTTGTTGAGCAAGTAGCAATATCTCCACGACAGTTTTAAAACTTGGTTTAGCAGAAATTTATATGCTTTGTGTATTAGAACTATCAACACTGCACAGCTTCAAGAGCTTGTTTTGTCTACACAAACTTTTATTTACTGCTGATCTCAAGCCAGAGATATATCCACCTGATGGATGAATACAGAGGATTAAAAACTACAAGAAATTAGGAACCTGGGCATTTGTTTTAGTCCCACAACTTCTAACCAGTGCAAAAGAGCAAGACAGCAAAAATGGGAGAAGTAATTTCTCAAACAGGAGTTTTATTAGAAAAATAATGAAAAAAATTACAGTAACAACACAATTGTACAAGGAACAGGAGAATATTTTAGCTGCCTTTACATATCAAAAAAAGAGGCGCTCTCATTTGAACAGTTGGTTTCGCAAGTAGAGTTGCCATGGAACTTCTTACACATGCCATCAGGCTAAACTTCATCCTCTTTGAAAGTGTAAAAACACTTATTTCTTTTCCTCTGATGTCTAGTAACAGCTATAGCACAAGTTCAGAGGCAAAAAGGTTTTCTTTTCAATAAGAACTAAAAAAATTTTAAAGCTCTCAGAAAGGAACTCTTTACTGCATTTGTAAAAAATTTAGTGTGCCATCATGTGACAGAAGGTTAAGTAAGCATCAGTGTATCTGTAAATAACAGGGATCTTTGTATCAACACTAGAATACGTAATGCTCTTCCAACCATTGCAAATCACACCTCCCACACACTAGGATGCATCCTTCCAGGATGACTGTTCTCCAGTCACTGGAAAATATATACATAATTTCTACGAATCCAAATTAAACTTCAAAATAATTTTTAAAAGCATATTTGTACTGTTACTGATAAAGGCTATTAGATTTATTTCTCACTACATCAAGCAAAGGAAAGTAGCATACACTCCCAACAAAACTAGGTGCTAGATCCTAGGAATAAAGAGGTATATTATCACCTTCTATTGCTCTTCAGCAGAGGATTCTGGCCACTGTCGACAGAAATAAGTAGTCGTTAAACAACTGTTCTGTTACTACAGTAAGCTATCCCCATTTTTAAGATGCCACTAAAACTTACTCTACCATATTTCTGGCAGAAGGTATTTGTTCATAAATTATCTCAAGCAGGGCTCTTTATACCAAAAAGTGCATGTTGAAAGTCAATTATTGTCTTTGAAGAAGAAGTAGCCAGCTCTGTGGACAAGGCAAGAGCAATGGACGCTGTTCACACCTCGACTTTAGCAAGGATTTTGACCCATTCCCACACAGTATCCCCAAACCTCAAGAGGTGAGATATAGACGGGGTAGTGGGCCAAAAGCTGTGTACAGAACCAGCTGAACACCTGGCTCACAGCTACGGATAGTGTTCTCCAGATGAGAGAACCCCACACAATAGGACAGGCTGGGGGACAACTGAGGGAAGAGCAATTCTGCAGAAAAGCAGCTGGGAGTCTTGCTGGACAACCGGTGCTGACAACAGGTGGACAACAACAGTGGACAACACACTGCACTGTGCCCTTGTGGCAGAGGTGGCCAACCACATCCTGAGCTGTAGCAGCAAGACAGTAACTAGGAGGCCAAGGCAAGAGACTGTTCCTCTCAATTTGGCACGTGTCAGACTGAGCCTGAAGTCCTGTGTCCAGGTCCAGGCTCCTCAGGAGCAAGTCTACTTGCTACAAGTCTACTACTAGAGCAAGTCCAGTGGAGGGCCAACAACACAATTAAGGGACTGTAGCACAGGAAGACAATTGGGTTTGCTCAGCCTCAGGAAGACAAGAGCTAACTGCTGTCTTTAATGATGTAACAGGAAGGTATGGAGAAGATCGAGCCAGGCTTTGCTCAGAGGGGTGCACACTGATATCTGAGAGGCACCTGGTGCTCATGGTACCACAGGAAATTCCAGTCAGGTATCAGTATATTCCTCCCCTCCCATGAAGTTGGTCTGGAAGAGAGGCCCAGAGAGTTAACACATTCTTCATCCTTGGATATATTCAAGGCTCAGCCAGACTAGACTGATCTTGTTATGTTCTTCCAACCCATATTTATTCAGTGATTCTGAATAGCATACATCTAAGTGCCTAACAAAACAATCTACTGAGAATTCTGTTGAAGTTGCTTAAGTACATTTCCTAGATGAAAATAGTTGGTAAATGCTTAGGGCTACCACTTTTACAAGAGTTATATTGCATTATCCATTATCTTTTGCTACCTGGTTTGTTTTATTGGTACCTTTTCCTCACCAATGAGGATTATAACACGTTCAAACACCACCTATAGTACCAATTTTATGTAACCTTAGCTTTTTCAAAAAGACAAAGCAGCTAGCTCTTTCCTTATTTTTTGTAGTAGAAAAGCTGTCTATTCACCACTATTGACCTGCAACACTACTAAACACAGAATTACATCAGTTGCTTGCTGACATTTACCTTATCTACTGTACTGGGTTTACATGGCAAGGTTTTGGTAGCAGGGGGGCTGCAGGGGTGGCTTCTGTGAGAAGATGCCATGTCAGACAGAGCCAGTGCCGGACAGCTCCAAGATGGACCCACCACTGGCCAAAGCTGAGCCCAGTGACAGTGCTGGTGTCTCTGTGATAACGTATTTAAGAAAGGGTAAAAACTGCTGCGCAAGAGCAGCTGGGAGAGAGGAGTAAGAATACAGCCACCCTGCAGCCCATGAAGGACCCCACACCAAAGCATGTGCCCTGAAGGAAGCTGCAGCCCATGAGAACCCACGCTGGAGCAGCCTGCTGGCAGGACCTGTGGCCCCGTGTGGGACCCATACTGGAGCAGTATGTTCCTGAAGGACTGCACCCTGTAGGAAGGGCTCACACTGGAGCAGTTTGTGAAGGACTGTCTCCCATGGGTGGGACACCACACCAGAGCAGGGCAAGAGCAGGAGGAAGGAGCAGCAGAGACATGTGATGAACTGACCACAACCCCCATTCCCCATCCCCCTGTGCTGCTCAACGGGAGGAGGTAGAGAAGTCAGGAGTGAAGTGGAGCCTGGGAAGAAGGGAGGGGTGGGGGGAAGGTATTTTAATATTTGTTCTTATTTCTCATTATCCTACTCTGATTTTACTGGTAATAATTTAAATTTCCCCAACTTGAGTCTGTTTTGCCCATGACCTCCCTGTCCTTACCTCAACCCACAAATCCTTTGTCATATTTTCTCTCCCACGGTCCAGTTGAGGAGGGGAAGCGATAGAGCAGCTTGGTGAGTACCTGGCAGCTAGCCAAGGTCAACCCACCACATCTACAAGTTATTTCAGTACCTTGAATGATACTCTAACAAATGTATTTTAAAAATAATTAAATCCTATTTAATGATTAAGACACATTTCTAATAGCTTCCATAAATAGCCTCCACATCTGTGTGACAGGGGAAAGGAAATAAAAAAATTAAAATTTCTTCCAGAGAAAGATTTCTCCATGAAAATTCCTTTGCTGTCCCACTGTCCTCAAGTGCTTTAATTCCCCCCTGCCCTCTTCCCTTAATTGCCAGATGAGACATCCCAGACAACGTAAACATTTACAAAACAGTTCTTACCTGCTTTTATTTTCCTTCCCTTTTATTTTTTCTTGGCCTTTGCCTCCAGTAGGATCCCATTCAACATAGGTATCTTCAACTTTCAAGTTCAGATGAGATGAAGTACTGTCCAAACTGAACACAAATGCTGGTCAAGACAAAATGCAAAACAGTGAAATGGTATAATGCTCTCTCCCAACAGTGGCTATTCATAGAAAATGATAGAAGCAATAGTAAAATTGTAGCAGACCACTATGCCACTTAATAGAAACATCAGCTTTTCAGTCTGATGCTTGTAATCAAGGTAAGGAGCCCTTTAAATAAAGCCCAACTATTTACCTTCAGTGCATAGGTCACATCAAAGTAAGTTTTTTCATCTTTATAATGCTGCAGTACCAGCAACTAAATTCAGCTAGTGCTTTCTGCTAGTTACAGCCTACTCCCTAGATTCTTACAATCATGAATGATTTAAAAAGGTATACTTCCACGCTCTGCAGTACTGATTCTCCAAGGAGGTGTTTATGATTAATAAGGATTGCAAACTTGGAGAATACTAAACTGACAGGGTAGTAAGAGCAGACAGAGTTGAACTCTGAAGTCAACTGCAAATCCAAGAACAGTAGAGGATGCATGCAACTAAGAGACTTGGTATTTATTGCAGCCAAGTCCTTCATCCAAGAAAACAAAACTAATACAACATGCCAAGTTCCCGAAAGATGTTTATTTACAGACTATTCTCTAAGTGTCCTGATACCATCAGCAATTATAGTCTGATTCTGGAAGAAAGTATGCTTGAGATTACGGAGTTTAGAGCTCAACAGTACACAAGTCTAAAAAACAGTAAGGTAAGCACAGGGCCAAGGATACCGAGTTTGTATGGGCTGATTATCAAAGAAAGTGGAACGTTCACACAAAAATAACAGAAATAATATGGGAAGCATGATAACTGCCCAAACAATCAAAATCAGAATCGTTTTTCTGGTACTGGAGTAAGGAAAGTAAGTGGCTATTAAATGGATACTATATATCTGACAATGACTGTTGCTTAAGGGTATTAAAATCGTTTTAGAAAAGTTACCAGAATGCCCATCAGCTCATTCAAATTGCATATAGCTTTGTTTTTATGAAGTAGCATTCAGAAGTAACAGAATTTATATTTTAATTATCCAGTTCATATCAGTCATTTTGCCTTTTACACTACAGACTTGGCTATAATCAAAGCCTCAGCATCATTACCTCCACCATAATAGTTAAGATTTGTGTTCTGTCACAGAACATCACATCCAAGAAATTTTTCTCCTAGTTTATTTACGAAACAATGTTAGGAAGCCACCATCCTCAGACCAACTGATTTCTAACACAATGACTTAATAACTTTAGCAATTTGGAGCTGCCTATTCTTTTAAATATTGACAGTGATTAGAATCTACAGCTACAAAGTCAAAAAAATCCTTTTCAGCACCTTCTGTTTACACAAGACTATTACCTGTACCAATAACCAGCCAACTACACCAACTGTTTAGATGCCCTAAGCGTCCTACCGATGCTTAGCCACAACGTTCATCTTCTCTTCCTATATTAGCATGATGTAGCGGCACACCATACTGTCAATCCACAGTTCAAAATAACCGATGTCAAGCTCTGTTGGAGAAAGTTACATCACTACCTCAATTCTAGTGTCTGAATGCTAAAAGGCCAGCTTTGTGCCAATAAGCTTCTTAATCCTTTACAGAAATGGTTGTTTTCCTTTTCACTTAGGACGCATGTTTGAGCAGTGCTCATGCAGAAGCAGACTTAACATACTGTTCTGTCTTCATATAGAACTAGCAAGTGCAGGGTTTTCACTACATCTAAGGTTAGAGTCTTTCAAATTTTACCTTTGGTTTCCAGAGTCACGGGATCGGAGTATTCCCCTGCCACAGCTTTGTTGCAAGCTTGTACTCTAAGGTTCACATATTTTGTATCAAATTTCAGACCTAAAAAGTGAATGTTTAGAAACTTGAATTGATATTAATTACTGACAATTTTTACAAGACTAATATCTATTCCATGTAGCTGTCTTCCATTTATCTTAATCTGCAAAAAACAAGCTTAAATATCAGTATGAACATCATTTAACACAATTTTTCACAAAACCTCTAAGTCAAAATAAAAGGCAGAGCCATTATTGTACAAAGCGCCCAACACTAATATGAAACAATGGAAGCTTCATTACGTACCGGAAAATGGGTATTTTGCAAAACTTCCAAGCATAAAGATTTATAGCAATATTCTTGGGTTTGAAGTATAAAAAACCTTTACCTGATAATGTATATTCAGTAGCTTTAATATAGTCTATCAGTTCCCAACGCTGTTCATCTTTTACTCGAGGAAGCCCATCAAAGTTAGTTTTCCTATACTCCAGTACATAATGATCAATTCTGCTGTCTTCTTCAGGCATTCTCCACGACACTGTTATGCAGTTATCAGCAACCAGACATGCTGCTAGATCTATCTCTGGAGCTTTAGGGACTGCAGAAAGACAAATATACAGATCAGTTTAAAGAAGAAAGTGGACTGAATATTAATTTGTTCTCTTTGGATTTATAGAGTTCAGAAGTTGTCCTCGGCCCAGTAACACTCATTCCTTTTAGAGGATCTATGCCATTAGCAAAGCACAATAGAAGACTAGGCATATCTCTTTCACTTAACATGCATTTTACAAAACAAGAAATACGCATTGGCTCTAGAGTGAACATTTGCATCACATTTTCCAGATGTTTGTTTTGTCACAAAGTTGGGCTGATCCCTTTCTGGAAGCAGTAAGAAGGACATACTAGAGTAGAGTGGATTTGCAATTATGAACCTACATTTAGAGTAACACTACACAGGAAGAACATTAAGAAGCAAACTTTTACTTCTGAGTCTTTGGAAGGTAAGTACAGCTGCAGCCCTCAAACAGTATTGCTTACGTTTCCTTCCACCACTACAGACAACTAACAGTGTAATAGTTTCCACTAGCAAGTCAGCAGTTACCTAGTTTTCTTTCCTTTTCATCCTTTATCTTGAAAGAAGGGAAAGAATTCCCAAGATTCACTGCAGAAAAGACTGAAGTTTTGTTATAGACAATAGAAGTCTATTTCCATGAAATCAAAGAGCACTTAAGTCACTGGAAAATGTTTTTCAAAAGAAGGCATTTACATACTCTTCATAGTGTCCAAAGTACATTCAAGGAAGACTTTTGCTGGAGGAAGTGAGAAAGATGTTTTATTGTTTGCAGTTTTTGGAGGACGGATCTGCAAAAGCTTTTCCTTTGCTTCAGCACTCACAAAAGCTTGAAATACATATAGAAGTGGCCTGCGAGTCAATGTATCAAGCAGTAACATCAAAAAAGTACAATGCTGATGGATCTGTGCAACTGATAGACCTGCAGATTTTGTCAAAAAACATCCCTTTTCATAACACTCAAACCCTTAACTGTGTTGTTCTGTATAGTTATGTCTCAGTGACCAAGTCCTAATTACCTATGGGTTTCCTTTATGCAGTTGAAACAACTATTTTTTGAACAGATTGTTAGCTGCGATTCCCCTCCACAACAACTGATGACAATCAGCATCACACTAATTATGGTTGAGTCATTTAGAGATGTGTAATTTTACCATCTAGATACAGACACCTCCTAGCTATAGCAGGTCCACAAGAAGCAGAAGTCCTAGTTTGCTTTATGCACACTACTTCACACCTTCCCAGACCTTCCCTTCATGATCTGTTCAAATATTTTAACCCTAGCACTACTGTAAGGCACCCTTTTACCCCTCACATCCCTGCAGTTTAAGCCAAGCAGGAATAACACTGAAACTGGTGGTATAGCTTTAAAATGCTTGAGAACACATAAGCAGCAGAGAAGAGACTGAAAGCAAAAAGTATTCAAGTCTGTACTGGTTTTGGCTGAGACAGAGTTACATTTCTTCATAGAGGCTTGTATAGTGCTACGCTTTGGATTTGCGATGAAAACAGTTTTGATAACACAGGGGTTTTAATTACTGCTGAGCAGCATCGAGCCCTTTTCTGCTTCTCACACCACCCCACCAGCGAGCAGGCTGAGCATGCACAAGAAGCTGGCAGGGGACACAGCTGGGACAGCTGACCCCAGCTGACCAAAGGGCTATTCCATACCATATGACGTCACGCTCAGCATATCAAGCTGGAGGAAGAAGAAGGAAGGCAGGGAGGAACCTTCAGAGTGATGGCATTTTGTCTTCCCAAATAACCATTACATATGATGGAGCCCTGCTTTCCTGGAGATGGCTGAACATCTGCCTGCCAATGGGAAGTAGCAAATGAATTCACTTATGCACACAGCTTTTGCTTTACCTATTAAACTGTCTCTATCTCAGCCCACAAGTCTTCTCACTTTTACCCTTTGATTCTCTTCCCCATCCCACCGCAGCAGGGGGGAGTGAGCAAGCAGCTGTGTGGTGCTTAACTGCCTGCTGGGGTTAAACCACAACAAATTCTCAAGTGTTAATCTCATGCATTTGCCATCAAATTTCAAAGACATCCAACAATAATTTGAGATAATATCAGTAAGATCCCTTCATATGCAAAAGAAAAATTAAGATGAGGACAAGTATTTCAGAACATATACCTGTAAACCCCTTCTTAGACAAAAGAAAAAATTAAGATGCAGATAAGTATTTCAGAACATATACCTGAAAGTTTAGCTACCAACCCCAATTATTTTTGTCACAGTATGAGATACCAGACAAAGAGTCTTCCATGTGTTTGGAGCGACCAAGTCTTCAGCATTAATTCTAGCAAGCAGTGTTCGAATGACTGCATTACCACAACAACAAACCTATTTTCAATTCCCCACACTACGACATTAGTATATCCTGATGTATGAAGGTCTATCAGTGCTCAGTGCAATTCTGCCTGCAATGGTTTGAGCTATCAGTATTTGGTGTCCGAGTAATTTGATAGCTTGGCACTAAAGTAGAAGAAAGCACGACTGATATACAGACAGTTAATTTTCCTATTTTCCTCTTTATAAATCAAAGGCCCACGCAATTTAAATTCCTACATATTTGATAAGGAAAATGCATGTATAAGAAGGGTCATACTGAATAATATCTTCATCTAGATACAAGACTTTGTTCATGCTTGCTGTTATCTTTATGCTCCCTTTCCTGTTAAACAGGTGCACTGTGATCAGCTTACCTACCTTGTTACCTTATCTATGAAATAGAGAGCAATGATTGCCACCCACAGTCTAACCCAGCAGGCAGCTAAACACCACACAGCCATCCCCTCACTCCCCGCACAGTGGGATGGGGGAGGGAATTGGAAAAAAGATAAAGCTCATGAGCTGATATAAAGACAATTTAAGAGGACAGAAAAGGAAGGGAAAATAACAATAATCATAAAAGAATATACAAAACAAGTGACACACAATGCAATTGCTCACCACCAGTTCCCCAACCGCTCACCCAGGCAGTTCCCAAGCAGCAGACCCGCCCCCCCCGGCCAACCTCCCCAGTCTTTGACATCATATGGTATGGAATACCCCTTTGGCCAGTTTTGGTGAGCTGTCCTGGCTGTGTCCCCTCCCAGCTTCTTGTGCACCTCCAGCCTCCTTGCTGGCAGGGCAGTATGAGAAGCTGAAAAGTCCTTGACTCAGTGTAAGCACTGCTCAGCAACAACTAAAACATCAATCAGTGTGTTACCGACATTCTTCTCACCCTAAATCCAAAACACAGCACTGTACCAGCTACTAGGAAGAAAATTAACTCTATCCCAGCTGAAACCAGGACAGACTGAAAGGTGAATTTCTGCCTAGACACTGCTAGCTGACCACTAGGAATAATGTTGGTAATTTACTACACCTGCTACCACATACTGTATCTCCAGCATACAAGATAAATGGGCAGAAATGTAAGCTGATGCTGCCACGTCCTTAACAGTTTTGGATTAGTGACCTAGAGATGAAAGAATTTACATCCCTGCCAGGAGTATTCTCATCAATATATTCTTGGTATCAGTCAAGGGCAAAGTGGTTTAAACAGGAAAGCAATACGAATAAAGAGACATGAAAGATATATACTGGAATACTGCACCTAAGTTTAATTCCAAACAGTAACAAATAGATGCATCGATCCACATTTTGTATTATGGTAATATCACTGCCTTAATAGATTACCCATCTCTTGCATTTCAGACTATACCACCACTCTTGTAAGCAACATATTAGCTTACAGTTCCATGCATAACACTACTGCAGATGACTAGGACTTTGGAGTGTCACTAAGTATCAAGCTAGCAGGTACAGTCTTGAGAAACTTAAGATAACTTCAGTAAGTATAGAGGCACTGACAACTCAAGAGAAAAACACACCATCTGGAAGACTCATTCTGACTTCTGAGATCAATGTTATCTTCTGAAATGCTATATTATGTAGAAAGTGACACAATAAAACTAGAAAACTCTTTTACCCTCAAGGCATTCAGCTTAACATCCAATGAATAAGAATGAGTTTAGGTACTCTGAAAAATTTGCTCATTAGGGTGCAAGAGGTGTGGTTTTGTTTTGTTTGTTTTAAATATAGTAAGTTATTCAAGTAGTAACAAATTAAACTCACTGCATACAGTTTTTACCTGGCAAAAACTTTACAGCCTGGAGCATCCGCCTTTCCAGAGTGAAGTCCACCATCAAATGAGTCATACTATCACTGACCTTTGGTTTCAGAGAGATGCAGAATGCTGAAGCCATTGTGACTCTAAAGTCAAGAAAGCAGCATTAGCAAAATGTATTTTGCATTGTTTAAGTCCTATAGCCATTCTCAAACACAGCAATCAGATAATCTGTATCATTAATGTCAAACTGTTAGCCGAAATACTGATCAAAGACCAGAACATTTTTCTAATAGAGAACTGTTTACCATTTAGCAGACTCCAAAATAGAAAGTTTTGCTAATGTGACTGTCTCAAAGAGAATACGGTGCAAGCTCCCAGTTGTTCCATATTACTAGGCAAAGAAAGACTAAAAGTGACTACAGAAGAGCTTAGAACTTCTTTTACTAGTGAAAAAACTTGGATAAGAGACAAACTTACATCACTTTACACAAAATCAGGAAGTATGAAAAATCTAAAGCACTGCAGAATCAGGATCATATTTTATATACTTAGAAATTTGAAACTTAAACCTGCTTGACAAGATCCACTCATTCCCTCCAAAGTGCATTTTCACATGTAAATATTGCTCAGAAGGCATTTATAAATAGCAGGGAACAAGCTGAATATTCTGATTTCATATCTTCCTCTGACCTTATGAGGGGATGAAGAAATGGTTAAGTTGCAGACACCATATTGCTTCGGAACATTCAAGTATCAGATCAGTCTTACAAAATACACTGAAGCACAGCTCCCATTTCCACTTCTGAAATCTTAGCTCAGTCTTTACTCTGAGTAATCCTAAGACACTCCTGTACTCCATCAACTACACCACCAAAAAAGGAGGACAAGTCTCCTGTATAGTTCTGTAACTCTGAAGACATCAGGCCATGCAAGCAGAACTTGAATAATTGATTCAGACAGCACACAGGTCCGAACTCCTGCTTTAAAAATGAGATTCTGAACTAGAAAGTAATATACGCACCACAAAAGAAAGCCAACTGCAAACACTTGTATCCAATTTACACTCACAGACCTGTGGCACCTTTAGAACACCTAATAGCTCACAGGAAGTGATACACAGTAAGGACTTCACTAGTATGTAAGAGAGATTGTGTGCTAACTACAGGTACATTAAGGAATGGTAAAAACCAAAAAATTCAGGTAGTGAAGAAGGGGGAGAAAATATGAAGTTGAGTATTAAAGATACAAGCATGTCAAGAGTGACAAGCATTACAATTTTGGGACATAAGACATCATAAAATATACAGCTCAATTTATTTCCCAAGACAGAGTTGACATTCTGAAATTCAGTTATGGGCTGCCTAGCAAATTCCACTGCTTGGCCAGACGGGTGGAGTAAATCTCTCCTTAAGGAAGAATAATCCTCTGACTAGCAGTAAGAGAACACTGAGTAGTCAGCTTCAGACAGCTTTCTGACTTCTGTTTAGGCACCAAGCTTAGACAGAGAACCAGCCACAATTGGTTCAAAAGGATTAGATCACACAGCATTTCAAGAAACCAGAAGAGTAAGAGGATGCTTATTACAGATAAAAAGTATTAAGATTCCTATCACTGCCACTATCCCTCTGATTTGTTAAGGATACTAAATCTTTACCCTTGGAAAAGCAAAGATTAATTTCTCTAGCAATTGCTCATTTTACACAAAACTTGAGAGAATTTAGACAGCCAGACCCTTCCTTGAAACCCGTAAATTGAGAGCCAACCTATTTGGTCCATAAGAGCAACACACGCTGGAAACACCCTGTGAGCTGTCTTTCAAAATATTATGCACATCATAGTAAGTTTTCTGAACCAGAAGGTCATACTCTCAGAACATAGTTATCATTCTTCTGAGTGAAGAAAAGTGGGCTTAGCATTTATTTTGAAACAGTAAAGTTTTGCTTTCTAAACAAGTTCGAAGACACAGTTCAAAGAAAAGCTATCAGAAATAGCAATTTCACTGACATTAGTCAGAGTGATGTCACCAGAAATATTTCAACAGCTAGAAGACTTTACATTCAAAAGGAAAATTAGCTAGCAAAAGTCTGTAAGTACTTAAAAAAATGCACACCAACAAGATTCTCATAATTTAAAGGGACAGAGTCAGCTTGAAACATTATTACATTTCAGCCATCAGGTATTAATAATAAATCAGAATTTTATTATTAATAACAATTAATTAGATACTGCATTAATGATATTATTATTTCTTTAAGTATATATAATAGCAGCTGATGCAGAGCTCTACTTCCCTGCATTAAAAACATCTTTATCAAGGTATGAAAGGCCAACAGTCAGCAAGGAAAAACACTACATGAGAAGCACAGAAGTTTGTAGTTCTCTCTCTAAAGTTGTGATGTCACAACAAACACTTAGGAAAGAGTCACTGAATTTGATTTAAGCTGACTATGACCCTTTCAAAATAAATGCATTTTCAAGGATCAGATTAATTCAAAGACACGAAAGCGATAGACTTTGTACTGTACCTATCTT
>VYZW01039258.1:119271-139652 GCA_013401315.1 Balaeniceps rex | reverse complement strand
GCTCCTCATAAGACTTGTTCTCTAGACACTTCACCAGCTTTGTTGCCCTTCTCTGGACATGCTCCAGCAACTCACTGTCCTAGGATAATCTTGTTGCCTAAATTCAGTGTACTGGTCAATTGAATGACCATCTTTTGGGTGATCTTTTAATCATCTTTTAGTCCATCTAGCACACTTACATACTGGACAGATACCCTGCACACCTAGTTTCTAGTCTTATCTAGTTAACTTATCATGTATCATCATCTTTTGCAACGATTTAAACTCCCTCTCCAACATGAAGCTGCAACCCAGAAAATCATTACTGTAACTGTGTCTCTTGTGCATCTTTATATGTGAGATGTGTTTATAGCATATTTCTCTGAGATCAGCTGAAAAATCCATGATAAGTTTCCACTTTTGAGGTGGCATGGAGAGCTGATCTTCTCTTAAGACTTACTTTTTGCGTATGTGATCTATTTTGCCTGAAATACTAAACAGCCGATTGTGCTGGAAAAACACTCACTTTCCATACCTCTTGTTGATGCTGGAACCACGACAGTCAAAACCACAGTGGCAATGGGTGCTTTACTTAATATTGTAATGACTCAGGAACTTCGCTGGAAAGGCAGAGAGGTGTGGTTCCAGTCATTGTTCTCTTCAGTGTTTCTGTTTTTAATCCAGTGACGATCTGAAGTAAAATGCACAAACAGTTCTGGGCACATGGCCCAGGAGCCGAGCTTTTCCAAAAGCAAACTGAGTTCTCTAACCACTATGTTACAAAGCCAGCCTGTTCTCCTCGTGCATTCCTGTCTGTACCATAGCCCAGCATCACCCAGAGTAAGGATTGTTTGCTGTGCAAAATGTTGGGTGATTGGTGCATTTCCTGGCCTGAAAGCCAGGTCTTATGTTTCCTGGACAAGTACTCTAATTGTCAGACCAGCGTCTAAAAGCTCTTAATTAGATACTGGGATCTGGTCACCTAAATCCTGTAAATGGTTTCATGCTCTGAAGTGCAGTTGTGCTAAGATGTCAAAGTTCATACAAAAGGTGAGTTTCAGAAACACCCCTTTTGGGATTCGGGGAGGGTGGCTGGCCTGACATACTAAAACACCACAAAAATTAAGGGGCTAATTTCCTCATGTGTAGGAATTAGGCCCCACATTCATGACAGGCAACAGGAGAAAAATTACCACACCTAGGGACACTTCTTGTTTCAGGAATTTCTGTATATTACTATAACCACCAGATTTCCTGTCTTAACAATGCCACCTTGCAAAACCACATGTGCCGTTTTCACAAGCTTTCCCTCAAAAAAAGGTTTGTCTGGAGATATAACAGTAAAACCATTCTTGAGAAAGCGGCATAACCACTGGAGAAATGAAAATTAATTTTTATTCACTTGGATTCAATGACATTTTTTGTTTATGTGGCAGCCAGGTGCAATGGTAATACCTTTGAATATAAAAGGTGTTACATAGCTAGCTTTTACCATACTTAAAATGCAAATTTGTGTGTCACAGTGAGTAAAGGAACTTCACAGGTTCATCCCTCCTATGGACTATGTCATCATTCATTACTGTACGTATGTTATGACAAAAACTGATTAAATAGTTATGTTAATTGATATTGTTGATTGATAATGACTCTTCTTTTAACCAGACTTTTCATCCCTCTCTCCCACACTCCATTTTCCACTCACACATAGCAAGTCTCTGACCCTAGGAGAATCCATTTGTGCCTGTGGTTATGTGGTTGCCACACCTAAGCGAAAGAAACATATAAAAAAATTACTGGATCCATACCAACAATTCTCTTTTGAGAATACCTGGAAATGGTAATTAAGAGTAGGTCAGAAAAGAATCTTTCATTGTAACAAGTCTGAATTTCACTGTTTGAAATAAAAAAGCCTGCTGGAGACCACAATCATGTCCTTCCAGTAACACTAAAAGAAGGAACGATTAAATGCCCCTTGTTGAGCAAAAAAAGGCCATGGCCCAAACCAAACTGAAGGAAAACTCAGGAGCCAGGAATTAATTAGTGAAGCTATTTGTATTCATTTGTCAGAAGGAGCTGAGAAGCAGCCAGTGGACAGGAAGAAAGAGAGGAGGCTTCAAAACAATCAGTGAGAGTGTAAACTTGAAAGAAAATAAGACAAAGCAGGAAAAGGAGTTTCTTCGGGAGAGCACTGGATAGAAAGTTAGGCTGAGAAAGCAAAGCAATGTAATTCCCCCAGGTGTCTTATTCTTACTGTGTTCTGGAAAACAGAATTTTGTGTATGGGATTTGGTAAGTTATCACATGAAAGAAACAAATAATTCTAACATAAATTTGTCTTAATAAAAGCAATAAACGAAGCCCGAAATATTGGCCAGTTCCTTGAGCCAAGTAAATAACACTGTAATGTAGTTCTTCTGGCGGTTTACATTGTATTTCCTCTATTGATTCCTCAACCCGATGTGATTGTCCAATCTCAAAGTAACTTTTTGACAAGTGTGTGACTCATGCATATGTCCTTCTGTCATTGTTCCACAGCTGAAGAAAGAAGTGGAGCCACAATACTACTCTTGTCTCCTCTGCTTCAGCTTCCAAAGAGAAGGAATGGAGCAGAGCTTTGAACTATGTAACTGCATCAGCCTGAAGTGAAAGATGACAAAATGAACTTCGACAAAGGAGGTAGATGGGGTTTCTCTGCATATGTGTTATTAAGAGAGGAAAGGAGTGAACAGGAACTTTTCCACTTAATGTTTTCACTTCAAGAGACTGAAATGAAGGTGAGTCCTTCTTTCTGTTCTTGAATAATATGAACAGTTAAAGCCCTCCTCCTGCTCCCATGAAATTCATGAAGCTCCCATAGAATTCAGTTGTTGAAGATCAAGTTGTCAGTGCTTTACAAGACCCAGAATTTGGAAAATTGCCATTTATCAAGATATAAAATGCTACTGATGATGATGATGATGAATTGCATCTAGGGCACCAGCCTAGTATCTGGAGTTTGTCCTCTTTGTACCTAGCACTTTATCCTGTCCTTGAAAAATCTTCAACTCCTCCTCGGCAAGTGTCATCTACACACAGATGGAGGTACTTTGCATCCATCACTATAAATATAGTTGGTGCTTTTCCCATAAGAAAATGTTGAAGAATCCCAGACAATTCAAGTTTCACAATGCACTAGCAATAATTGCTTTTGCCTACACTGGGCTTCCAGTTTACAGTAATGTCATGCAGACCATATTTCACTAATTTGTGTGTTAGATGTCATTCTTGGATGAGGCTGTTGAAAAGTTTATTAAAGACCATCCTATTGTCCCTGCCCTCTTCCTTAGATGCCATACAAATGAACTAGTCAAAGGATCATTTACTTGGGTGTGACTTGCTAGCAATAGAGCTATAGTAGCTGTTTCTCATAATCATGTTGTATTGTAAGATCACCTCAGTGTTCACAAATCAGCTGCACCAACACTTTTCTGGACAATGAAGTTCAGAAAATCAACCAGATTCTTCTTGTCCTATTTCTAAATTTCTAATTTGCCCTCCTCAGTTCTCAGGATCTTCTCTGTCATTCTCAAATTCTTAAGGATTGCCTTGGATGGTTCTTTAAATGTTGCTGGGTCTTTAATTTATCTCATTATATCTATAAAATTGCTTGTCCAAAATGCACATTGACTAAATTGAAACACAGCAAATTATATTGTAAATGTTGCAGAGGAGGATTTGGAAGAGAAGATGATTCCTCCAGGGGTGGATACTATCCTGGTTTTGGCTGGGATAGAGTTAATTTTCTTCCTAGTAGCTGGCATAGAGCTGTGTTTTGGATTTAGGATGAGAATAATGTTGATAACACACTGATGTTTTAGTTGTTGCTAAGTGGTGTTTATACTAGTCAAGGACTTTTTCAGCTTCCCATGCTCTGCCAGGTGCACAAGAAACTGGGAGGGGGCACAGCCAAGATAGCTGATCCAAACTGACCAAAGGGCTATTCCATACTATATGATGTCATGCTCAGTATATATACTGAGGGGAGCTGGCCAGGGGGGCAGCAATCGCTGCTTGGGGACTGGCTGGGTGTTGGTCAGTGGGTGGTGAGCAGTTGCATCACTTGTTTTTTTTTCCCTGGGGTTTGTTCCTCTTCTTGTTGTTTTCCTTTTCACCATTTTTATTATTATTATTATTATTATTATTATTATTATTAAATTATTAAACTGTTCTTATCTCAACCCGTGAGTTTTCTTACTTTTACCCTTCTGATTCTCTCCCCCGTCCCACTGAGGGGGGAGGATGAGAGGGCAGCTGCGTGGTGCTCAGTTGCCAGCTGGGGTTAAACCATGACACCCTGACAAGAACAGAACCCTCTGGGACTAATCACTTGCACCAGTCATCACCACCATTAGCAGACTTATTATTTGGTTCAGTTATTTGTGCTTTCTACAATTAAACTAAATAACAGCTTATTGCAGAAACGTAATGCACTGCCCTTGTATATGCTATTCCCGTAAAAAACAAAATAAAAATTTTGAAGCTAATTTTGGAAAAGGTGTAAGTTTCTTGTAAAATTCAACTCCAGTGTTGGTTCTGTTTAAAGAGTTGTGGCCCATCATAACATTTCTATTTCTTAATTATTATTGTCACAATTATTAAATTGAGGATGTTAGGTTGTGGGCCTGTATGAGTAAGAACATCGTGGTGCAATAAAGTAATGGAAGTTAGGAAGGTCTGGGGGAGAAAATAATCATTTTAGTTGCTATTTAGGTTGGCAGTAATATGCCCATGATATGATGATCATATTTACTACCTCACTGGCAATTAGAAATTCCTGATCAGAGACAAGTCCATACCACAGAAATGTGATCGCTTGCATCTCAGCTGAGATGATAGACAGTTCATTTTATTAAGCTGTTCTGTGCTTTTCATCCAACAACAAATTAAAATAGAATTTGGTTTTAATAATTATAGGTTCCTGCAGATCATTCATCTTGGTGTGCTGCAACTTACCTTTGAAGGTAAGTTAATTAAATCCCCTGCTCAGCAAGCATTCAGGCAATATTTTCTTCCAACTTGTTCTTACTTGTTGTTAGGACGAAACCTGTCAGGGTTAAATTTGAAGATTTATGTGCTGATTACTCTTTCAACCAAAATAGTGGACTTATGAATCCTCTTTCTTTCTCTATACAAAAGCAATCTTTCTCCATTCAAACTAAAGTACATGTGATCAAGTCTCAGTTGATACAAATTCTTTTTATACCATAAACTTCCCCTAAGTTTTGGCCATGAGCCAGAGTTTTTGTGTTGAACTGAGTTTGCTGTTGAAGTCAGTTTATTCCATTATTTCATTAGGTCTTTAGTAACTCCACATAACTGTTATATGATTTTTTTTATCTCTGCCTATCTGGTAAAATTCTAAATGATGGTACCAGCCAAAAATGGAAAGCACCTTTCCTGGGGTACCTCTGTTTTTCTTCAGACACCTTCAAATGTAACAGATTATCTCTAAGACAATGATGAGAAATCAGTTTCCACATCTTGAAAGTAGGAATGCAATTGAATTTATTCTTTTCTTTATTGTCTATCATTTAATTTCTCTTGAGACAAAGGCAAAGGCATGTGTATAGTTGAAGAGTTGAGTATCTCTTGCTGGAGCCTTCCTCCTCAACGACAGACTACTCAAGCAGGATTCAGCCATGCCACATCTGCATCTAATGCCATGTTAGACCACCAGAACCAGCTCCTCTCCAGAAGGGCAGAAGCCTGCCTTCTACCCCTGTGTCATAGTTGCTAGCTCCATCTCCCTTACAGCAATGCTGCTGGTAAGAAACTTGAGGTGGTTACAACATGCAGAGTTATAACATGGCATCTAGTCTGTCTAACCTGAGAACCTAATTTATGTCTTAATGTAGGCAGTAAATACCTGTATTTCCTATTCAGGTAATAAAGGTAGATAGATAGAGCTCTTGAAGGAGAATACTACTACTGGATATCTCTGCATAAGCACCTAAAGTTACAGAGGCTGCAGTCTACCCTAAGTTTATAAAATAAGAGTATTTTTTCACTTTGGGTCACTGGGAAGCAGACTGAGGCAACAATATGTTTTAAAAAATGTCAAAAATTCAAAACATTTATGTGAAAAGCAGAAGTTGTTCACTTTCTCTCACTTTATCCCTAAAAATCCCTGTCCATTTTCAGTGTAAATGGCACAGTTCCTGGGTCTGCAAGGCACATCTTGGTAAGTATATGTGACACCTGGCTTAATGCCAGCTAACATATCCTCAGCGGGCTTAAGATAAAAATAGTATGCCATCTGGACATGGTCCTGAGCAACTGACTTTAGGTAGCCCTGCTTGAGCAGCTGAGTTGGACAAGATGAATGATCCAGAAGTCCCTTCCAATCTCAACCATTCTGTGATTCTGTGAATATCTCAAAAGTGATAGTAGGACCTGCAGGGTTATTACTAAAACCAAGTATGATTCATTTGCCATCATACAATGATGAAAGAGATTTGCTTTGCTCAGGTCACATGTGTAAGCGCACAGACATAAGAAAATAAGCAATATCTATCAGCTGAGTTTTTGTATTTGGGTTGGGCAACTTTACAATTTTCTGGGCACATTGACTACATATCCAACACTGTTATCACTGCCTTGGGAAGAATAAAGGAGCTCTGAGAAGGAGAGGCCACAGAAAATAGGACCTATGGGGACCTCAACAAATCATCTAGTTCATTCCTCTTCTCTAAAGGAGGATCAACAATACAATATCATTCTTAAATGATGTTCATCCATTCTCTTTTTAAACCTTGAAGCTACCACAACCTTCCTATGCTCTATTCAACAGTATATCACTGTTTGTTCCTTTTCTCTCTCTAATATCAACTTAAATATTTCTCTTTAGAGTTTACCTCACCACCTCTTGTCCTAACCCATCTGGCATGAAGAACAGTCTATTCCTTATCTTGTATTAGCGATCATCTAGCCTTTGCCTCTCTAAACATCCCACATTCCATCATCTTTTCTTCATAGGCCATGGTTTTTCAGATGTTTTATCATTTTCACTGTTTTCTTCTGGGATTTCTTGAGCTGATCCACCTCTTTCTCGAAGTGCAGGGGCCAGAAGTGAATGTGGTGTTGCAGTAGAAACTCTTGTGGTTCCTATATAGCAGAAGGATTATTTCACATTTCATATAGGCAATATTACTGCTTCTACCTTTCAGCTTGGTATTTGCTTTTTCCAGATTTGCATTATATTGCAGATTCATAGTCAATGCATCTTCAAACTGTGCGGTGGTTACTCTCTAAATTCAGTATTTTCCACTTGTTCTAACAAAAACAACAAACTCTCTTTTGTTAATTTTCCAAATTTTTGAGGGCTTTTGGGATGTTCACTCTCTTTACTGGATTAGACTGGATGCCAAACTGTTAGGTAAAGTTTAGATGAGATGAACCTAATTAAGCTCTTTGCAATTATCCCTAGCGTACAGCATCCTTTTTCAGAAAGTATCTCTAATACCATTGGTTAATTTTGAGTTCTCACCCTGTCCTACAGAGTTCTCTAACCTCTCTCAGTTTGGCATAATTTCTAGTTTTAATAAATGTATCTCTTATTCAAACATGAAATTTTTCAGTAATGAAATGTGAATAGTTTTGGATATAGGAAAAACTCAGTCCATACATCCTTCCATTTTGACACTGGACCAATGACAGCTCTTCTGTGTGTGTTTCTTCCACACAGTTTTGCCCCACCTTTTGATTATTTCCTATTGACCACACTTCTTTCATTGCTTAAGAAAATATTATGAAACTGTGAAAACTGTTAATAAAACCAAGTAATATCACACTTATCACTTATCTCCTATCCATAAGGGCTGTTATCCCTTCCCAGAATGAAATTAAATGGATTTAAAATAATTTGTTCTTGATCAATCCATTTTGGCTCTAGTGTTGATTCAAGGCTTAAATAACTGAGACACCATGCCTTGTGTTTCCAGTTCAAAATGGTCACAATTAGTGTAAGGGGTCCAATACTAGTTATATCAAACTTACAGGTATGAAATGCAGCCCAGCTGTGTCTGCATCTCACTTGCTGTGAATTCACTATCCTCCCCTGTACCTATGCTGTGGAGCCTAGAGGGCTCCCAGCTCGGTGTCTTCCCAACCACTTGCTGCACATCATTCCCACTAGATGCTGCACATCTCCACCTTTTTTTTTCCTGCTTCTCCGTGCCCGCCTGCATTGAAAGGCAGGCAGGATCCTGGTTGAAAAGGGGCTGGAATGTGGTCCCGTGGGTGCCCCAGCCTGGCAGATCTGGGAATTGGCACAAAGTAGCTTCTCACACCAGCAATCCTCTCCTGTGGGCAGACACAGTCACTGCTCACAGGGTGCCGGTCCCCTCCACAACTACTCAGTCACTCTGACTCATTGACCTTCCCTGGTATGTCTGGCACTGAACATCTGCAGAAGCCATGGCCAGGGCCTCTGGATTGCTCACTAAGACCTGGTGCTGCATATTCATCATCTTCTTATCTTCTAAGTGTTTGTGTTCAGAAATAAAAACGATGATGACTGGTCTGTAGTTCTTTCCTGCACTTCTCTTCTTGAAGAAAGGCATCACAAGATCCTATACCCAGTCTTGTATAACTTCAACTTCTTTTCACAATTTTTCAGAGGAAATCATTAATGCCTCCACAGTCAAGGGTCTCTGGTGCAAGAATGCCAATATGGAAACCCCTAAGGCAATAAGAAATAGACAGCATAGATTTATCATAACCAATGTCATTATAAATAATTCCTTAGAGTAAGCACACCATCTGCTTTTCTATGCCCTGCCAGCTTTCATAGCTCTGATGGGAGAGGCTGCCAAGACAAATCTTGGCAGGTCCCACTGATACCTGATAGGGTTCCAGCCAACAAAGTTTGTCAGCTCAGTCAGAATTCTTTCTTTGACAGGATAACTGGCTTATAGAGTAGACAGGAAGCAGTAGATGATATGATATGATATGATATGATATGATATGATATGATATGATATGTCTGGCTTTAATAAGCTTGTGATAGTACCTCACATGGCATCCACATAAACAAACAATGGAAATACAGTCTAGAGTGGTTGTTCACAAACTAAAGTCACAACCCCACTTAGGGTCATGACAGTCATTAGTGGGACTACAAGCTCAACCAAAATGCAGTTGTTTATGCAAGTATTTGGATTGCACAAAATTATCAGTCTGTAAGTAGTCTCTCATGACCAGAATAGGTTTGTACATTACTAGTCAAGATGAAGTTGCCATAGATTAGGTGAATAAGCAGTTGAGAAATTAAATTTAAATAGTAGTTATCAAGGGC
The DNA here is from genome assembly GCA_013401315.1 of Balaeniceps rex. Lineage (NCBI taxonomy): Eukaryota > Metazoa > Chordata > Aves > Pelecaniformes > Balaenicipitidae > Balaeniceps > Balaeniceps rex. Next base: position 130,340 of record VYZW01039258.1, on the reverse strand, counting down.
TCACTATCAAACAAAAAGCACTTAGCAAGTGTGGTTCAAAAAAGGTTCTACCTAACTAGGTCAAATCTTATCATCATACAAAATATTATAATTTATTATATAAATAGAATTAAAATTTCATGTGTGTTATTATTCATTATGTGTTATTTGTTATATATTGTTATAAATAATATTCAATATTTACATGAATGGCTTGAATAACAACACAGATAATTCATTTATGAACAAGACAGTTGCAAAGTACATAAGGATCATTAATAAGTGTCATACATAAGACAGAGGAAGTAATGATACTTCTCTAGGCTTTGAATCTTTGTATTCAAAATTTTCATTCAATTCTTTATTGCATGCATTGTAGCAATCTTCCAAAAAGTTGCAAACACTGCACTAGTTTGAAACAGCAGACTCTTAGTCAAATTTATTTAGACCTTAAAATCTACATAAAATCATGGTAAGATAAGGAAAGGCAATAGAAAAAATAGAAGTAGAAGAGGGACGGAAGAAAGGGGCACAGAATGAAAATGAATTGCCTTAACATTTTCTCTCACTGTTTTGTCTTGAAAGCAGGAAACAAAATGTGAACAAATAACCACCATGTAGGATGTCTCTAAATTGTAGTATGTGTATTTATTCCTTATTCACATATATATTTCACTAAATCACCTTAATGCCTTTGACTTTCTAAATGCAGGAAATAAGTACACAAACAAGAAGACAGACTGAGATTAGCTTTAATTATTAAAAAATCAACTTTACCTTCCTAGAGATTATCAAACTTTTCTGTGGTATTCATAACTCAACTAAGGCATTGTTCACCTGATGGATATTTACAAATCTTATTTCCTCAGGTCCCTTCTTTCAGTAGTCTTTGGATATCTGCCACAATTTCTGTTTCATGGGAGCACGATCTGGCACTGTTTTGTCATCTTCATGTAGTTTCTCTTCAAGCGCAGGTGCTTTCCCAGGTTCCATTCATGCTTCATCCACTCTGCTTGTGAGCCATCAGCAAACAATGAGGCAATTCAGAAAGAGAGCAGGATTTGGACACCTGACTGTGTTAAACATTTCCACTTGTCTAGCAAGCAAGTCACAACAATTCATTGATGAATATACAGCTTGGTTTTTTTCCAGTGATAAAAGATGGCCTACATTACTGGTATACTTGCATTTTTTATCTCAGTAACATCGTAAGGCAAACAGGACACTGAGCAAATAAAAGACACAATGGTAGAAATAAGGCCACAGTTCTGAGAGCTCTGTAGAATAAATACTCCATTTGTCTGTTCTGTGATGCCCTCTTAATGTTTCCAGAAAAAACTTTTGCTCAAAAATACACCTTAAAAAATTAAATCTAGAGATTAGTCAGCAAAGGATTGTGTTTACACAGTACCTATGAGAGAAATCAATGTACTGGAAAAGATAAAGATTAGATAATCTACTAGGTCTTTATACTGTCTGCTTTCAATCATACATTTCTCTGCTATATTATTTAACAGTCAGTTGGTGTTACAGGACAAGGCCATAAATTATACCAAATGTCTTGTAAAAATACGGTTATTTTCTGGAAATAAAACACCCTCCACATTTCAAATCCAATTTGAGTAAATTTGTTAATGATGACGAACAAATATGAGTACACTTTGTACCAGCCCAGGCATCCTGCTTCGGAAAGTATATCCAGGGACATAAATTTTAAAGCTCCCATATTTTGTGAATATAGTTCTATAAACCGTTTGGCGTGGTTGGCATGCCAGGAAAAGGTCAAAAGTTACAAGCTAAGCATAGAAACTAACCATAAGGCTTACAGAGTTCATTAAAAGTCAATCTTATCCTTGTACGTAGGATCAAATATTAGCTTTTTTTTGTTTTATTGCATGAGAAAATGCATTTCTCATAACCATAACAATTATTTTTAACATGAGTCAAAGTACCAAGCACTTCCACATATGAGCTCATACTAAATAAAGATGAGGCACAAAATAAAGCTGTTTCTGTTTTTCCTTCATACTTTACCTCCAACTACACAGGCCTGTCCCTTGTACTTTAACAGTGCTGATGCTGTCAGCCCCCAGGCAGAGGGAAGCGATCCTTGGCAGACAGTGCCTAGATCAAATTCTTCCCTTGATTTCATATTCTGGGGCTATCAGCTCAAGGGTCTGGGCAGGTTTCTTACAAAAAAACAATGTCTCTCAGGACCCTCTTCAGCCTATGTTCTAATGTCAAAGAGGTTACCATCTCTGTCTAGAAATAATGCAGTCAGGTCACAGCATTCATTCTAGCCGATTTGTTTCGTTGTGGTACAAGTGACAAGAGAGACTGAAAAAGTCAGTTTAAGCAAGAGTGCTGAGCCCCGATATACACGTGTGAGCTCTGACAAATATAAAAAGAACATAATTAAAGAGAGCTTCTGGGGGAAGGAAACAAAAAAGATGGGAAAATGACCAAAGTCATCCAATCTGAGTTCTGAAAATAGAACAAGCAAAGCAGATATACGCTAAGGGCTTCACATGGTAAAGACATCCCTGTGATGAAGAAAGGACCCAGGTGTAGAAGAAAAAAGGACGGGGAGAAGATTTCTTTGATAGGTTTTTTGTTGTTGTTTTTTTTAACCCGAGAAAATGAACAAAGACCTTTTCTGTGGAAGAAAATATATCTTTACAGTATTCTAAATAATTTCCCAGGAATATTTCCACCGTTTTAACTGCAGATCATTCAACACATGTACACAGATAACACTTGGCATATCCCATCAACATGCCTGGGAATTGATGGAAAGCTGGCTGGTTTAGGCAGAGCTACATGATTTTGGAGGGACTGCAGAGCAAGATTAAAGGCTGTGCAGTTATGCTGCTACTGTTTCTTCTTGTCCATACAAAATCTTAGACTGCTCTGAAAACTCTGAAACACTTCGCTAAGTGTTGCCAAACTCAGTTGTTATTTACTGGATGCTCTACATCCAGATATGCTTTACTAAAAATCACAGACCTGGTGATTGAAGATGTCCTTGCTCATCACAGAGGGGGTTGGACTAGATGACCTTTAAAGATCCCTTCCCACCCAAACTATTCTATGATTCCATGATTCTATGTTCCTCCAAATTTACACCAGTATTTGTACAAGTAAGAGGAGGCCACCAGAATGGAAAATTCCAGTCCAGAGAGTGAAGTCTTCCAGAGCAACCAAGCATGTTTTAAGAAGAAACCATTTTGAACACTGATTATGCTGCTTTTCCTGCCTTCCCAACATCACAGAATTCTTTATCTCAATACTTTTTTGAGAGAGAGAGGGAGAGAGTTTCAGTGCACTGTTCTATACGTGTGGACATGCACATAACTTTCCTTCTAGTGTGGATTCCTCAGATCCTGGCATTCTGTCAGATGAAGCTGTTCAGCTTTTTCTCTTTCTTATTCATTTTCTTTTTCTATTTCTTTTTCCTTTTTTTTCACCTTTTTCTTTCTCTTTCTCAATTTTGGTTTTGGTTTTGTTTTCTTCTTTTTCTTCCTTTTTTTCTTTTTCTTCTTTTCCTTTTTCTTTTCCTTTTTCTTTTCCTTTTTCTTTCTTTTCCTTTTTTCTTTTTCTTTTTTTTTAACTCTCAGCTGATTTTCAATATACTACACTAACAAATATTTCTATCTTTCTTTACCTGAAAAATGTGTGGTAGACACAAACAAGCTATATAATAGACAGAAGTCTGTTGCATATATTTCAATACAAAATGGTGTCTTAGCCTGGAGAAGAGGAGGCTGAGGGGAGACCTTATCGCCCTCTACAACTACCTGAAAGGAGGTTGTAGCAAGGTGGGGGTTGGCCTCTTCTCCCAGGTAGCAAGTGATAGGACGAGAGGCAATGGCCTCAAGTTGCGCCAGGGGAGGTTTAGATTAGATATTAGGAAAAACTTCTTCACAGAGAGGGTTGTCAAGTATTGGAACAGGCTGCCCAGGGAAATGGTGGAGTCCCCATCCCTGGAGGTATTTAAAAGACGGGTAGACGAGGTACTTAGGGACATGGTTTAGTAGTGGACAGGTATGGTTGGACTCGATGATCTTAAAGGTCTTTTCCAACCAAATGATTCTGTGATTCTGTGATCTAGATAACAATAAGTCTAGTTCTCCTTTCAAAGAGTTAAAAGTACTAAGTCTAAGCCTCTTTGGGGTATTTCAGGATCAAAGAGACCATTCGATCACCTTTGGTAAATTAAGTGGAGAAGAATGACAAATGAATCATCAGTGAAAGAAGATCTGTGGTCACATTCCCCCTGTTCCCATTGCAGATCAGTCCAGGCACAGCCATGTATTTGGACCATGCTCCTAAGAACAGTACCAGAGCCCAGGCTGCGTCATGGGGCAGTTTGGCACACCCTGCGCTTTCTAAGGAGGTGCTTTCAGAGACATGCTAGGGCATTCCCATACGTGTGCTGCTGGTGACAGAAATCAGCCATTAGCTGATCCTTGTTTGGCTGGGGTTGCTTTGTTGAGAAGAAGGAAAGAGAAAGTGAGCACCTGTCTGGACAAGATATAGCTCAGGATGTAGCATGGAGACTGGAGGGAAAAAAAGACAAATGATTCAAAGTAACTATTTGCTGGTAGCAATAAAATAAAAGATTCTCTTCCAAATACATTTCCAGCACAGCAAGCACAAGTTGGCAACATGACTCATATTCATAGAAGTTGGATGTGATTTTCTCTTTTCAGTCTAAAAGTATCCCCCTCCAAACTTTCAAAAAGCAATGTGAGGGCATCCACAAATCCCATAAGCTGGTGCTGCCAGTCCCAGCTCCATCAGTTGCCATGCTCATGAAACTAACCTGCTTAGAGATTGGGTACAAAATGTTCTTTCAGAAAAAGCTGTGCTTAGCCAGAGGCAAAGAGAAGAAAATTACGTGGAAAGAAGTCAAGGGAAAACAAGAAGTTAAATAAATAAAAAAATAAATGTATATCTCTAGAGCTCTAGAGCTCTGCTTGAGACTGAAAACAATGAAACAAATTTGGTATGTGTTGTACAAAAAGGACACGAATGTTTTCAGATATGTATATTCACCAAAGATTTCCTACACGCAGTATAGATATTTACATTCCTTTTTTTTTTTTTTTCCTTTCTGGTGGGTATTTCAAGTTTTTTGGACCACCAAGCAACAGAAGCAAAGACAGTAGTGAATGACTCACACCAGACATTTCTAACCTATTAGTCAGATATCCGTTACGGGAATAAGTATTGATTCTGTGCCTGCCTAAATGAAAGATGTGTCTGATGGCTCATGAGGGAAGGTATGTGATATTCAAGGATCGTGGTTTTCTCCAGTAAATGTACGTGCCTTTCCAGTCAGAGGTTCCCAGACTGTGCTGTATGTACTGCTAGTGCTGTTGGAAGAGTTTCAGACCAGTTCTGCACACGATGATTCCCAAATTAATTAAATTTAGGAATCCTGCTTTAGATGGAATCACTACAGCTTGCTGGTGGCAGCCAGGGGAACAGGTCTAGCTCTGCCTGTACTGGGACTGTCTATCCATGGGAACATGTTCACATCAGAATTTAACAACTGATCAATAATTCCCTTTGTGCAGCTAGGTATGAGGGCCACAGAGCAATTGGTTGTCTAGGTCACCAGTGGGTGGTATTTGCCTGTGTGGAGATACTCCCATGATAATTCGGGGAAGAGGTGAGAGGAGATGAGGAAAGCTCTGGTTTAGGAAAGCAGAGTGTGAGATAGAGCAGTGAAGAAAATAGGTGTGCTCAGGGAAGGGAGGGGAAGATCCCAAAAGAATGAAAGAGGCTGAAAACACCCCACCACATGTGTATGCACATGACCTGGCAGAGCGCCACGAGCTGTCTCTGTGTAGGAGGTACTCAAGTGAATAAATGGAGAACCTCCATTTTGAGGATCTGACCCCAATTAACTTTTTTCCATTTACTTCAAAGGTACCAGTCACATGCTTGGAATTAAGCAAAGGCTGAATTGTTTTCCTGGTTCAGGACCCAAAGTGCTAAATGGTTAATATGTGTTTATGGCTTTACTGTACTGTATTATTTAATTATTGGCTCACTTACCAACTAGCAGAGTCATGTATATTCAGTCCTATGTGCTATTAACATCCCTTTGTGACTCCTGGATTTGTTCTTTCCACAGCTGAAACTGTGGAATTCAGACTTAGCTGAAATCCTTGCTATAAGTTCATAATGTCTGCTTAACCATTTCCACTTGAAGTCCTTATTGGAGTAATTTAGTCTTCTTTTAGGACTTACAGAGAATTGCTACTGGTATATAGGGAACCATTGCCATAAGCAGACAAGGAGTTTGGGGTGTTATTTTTTTTCTTTTACAATGCTTTAAGTAGTTTTTATATATATGTATTTTAGGGTTTATATAGCTATAGCTTTTTTTGTTAAATGAAAAAATTCTGGGCATGTGTGCACAAGAGGAGAGCTTGATAAAGAACAAATGAGGCCTATTTATTTTAATCACAGTGTCTTTCTCCAGCATTTATTATGTCCTTGATTCGATGTTCTTCATAAAATCAATTCAAATTAATAGCATTCACAATGTCACTCTGAAAAAAATGGAACATAAAAACAGAAGAATGGGAATCCTGTCATGCTGGATGCTCTGAGTTGGATCTGTCTGTATCCTCTTTCGGAAGAAAGATGTTTCTCTATTTGCAGCTATATTAAGAACAAAATGTATGCGTGCTAAGGTAGAAAATCAACAGCAATATCTAAGCACAAGTTTACTGAAGGACAATCTCTGGTTCCTTCAATATTTACAAAAGACACTGCAGATGCAGGCTATAACTCTGGAAGGTGAAGTTGAGGCCACAGTAATGCTAAAAAAAAAAGTCTTTTGTATCACTAATTTGATGTTTTCACTTGTTTCTTTCAGCATTTGTCTCTCCTGGGTACCTTTGATGCACCATTGTTTGTTGGTCCATCTGCTTGCAGGATCCTTTGCACATGTATTAAGGAAACCATGTTCTGATGTGTCAGTCAACTTTCATTTCAAGGAACATAAATACTTACACCCCACCAGTCTCCAGAGGCAGACAAACAAGCCTTCCCTGATGGTTTGAAAGCCATTTCTAAGCACACTCTGCACAGTGAGTGAGGCCAGGCTTTGCATCCCCTAGCCAATTCACACGGGTGAATGATGTCATGGATAGCAATTATTCATGTTGCTAAACGAAGTGAGGAAGCAGCATTCAATAGACCCAGGGGATGAAATCTTGCACTCTTCTTTCCTTGGAAGAAAAAGAAGAGTGGAGCAAACTCCCAGGAAGGAACAGAGGACTAGAAGAGATTACATGAATCATCAAGTCCATCCGCTGTCCACAACCAGGTAACATACTGCTGGATCAAAGAACTCTACTCTTTCCCACACTGCAAAACTCTCAGAGTGTTTCCCAACATCTTATAATGATTTCCAGACTTTTACTACAGAAAGAGCTATAGACAATATTCTTGGCATCTCCCCACATCAGAGATTTTGTACTTCTAATAGAAATGCAAAGTTCCTTCCTAATCAGAGCTGGGGAAAAATTCTTTCCTGAACCCGTCATGATGATCAGTCTAACCCTGGTTACAGGAGCAAGAGACAGCAGACAGGCATGACCCCTAGCTGGCCCAGAACAGTGTGAGGGAATGAGAGGCAAGGGACAGAAAAGAAATCTCAGAATTGTAGAATAGTTTGGGTTGGAAGGGATCTTTAAAGGCCATCTAGTCCAACCCGCCTGCAATAAACAGGGACATCTTCAACTAGATCAGGTTGCTCAGAGCCCCATCCAACCTGACCTTAAATGTTTCCAGGGATGGGGCATCTACCACCTCTCTGAGCAACCTCTTCCAGTGTTTCACCACCCTCGTTGTAAAAAATTTCTTCCTTATGCTCAATCTAAATCTACCCTCTTTCAGTTTAAAATCATTACCCCTTGTGCTATCACAACAGATCCTACTAAAGTTTGTGCCCATCTTTCCTATAGGCCCCCTTTAAGTACCGAAAGGCCACAATAAGGTCTCCCCGCAGCCTTCTCTTCTCCAGGCTGAACAGCCCCAACTCTCTCAGCCTGTCCTCATAGGAGAGGTGCTCCAGCCCTCGGATCATTTTTGTGGCTCTCCTCTGGACCTGCTCCAACAGGTCCATGTCTTTCCTGTGCTGAGGACTCCAGAGCTGGATGCAGTACTCCAGGTGGGGTCTCAACAGGGCAGAGTAGACAGGCAGAATCACCGCCCTCAACTTGCTGGCCATGCTTCTTTTGATGCAGCTCAGGATGTGGTTGACCTTCTGGGCTGCGAGTGCGCATTGTCAGCTCATGTCCAGCTTTTCATCCACCAGTACCCCCAAGTCCTTCTCCACAGGGCTGCTCTCTATCCCTTCATCCCCCAGCCTGTATTGATATTGGGGGTTGCCCCAACCCAGGTGCAGGACCTTGCACTTGGCCTTGTTGAACCTCATGGTTCACACAGGCCCACTTCTTGTCCAGGTCCCTCTGGGTGGCATCCCATCCTTCAGGCATGTCAGCTGCACCACTCAGCTTGGTGTCATCTGCAAACTTGCTGAGGGTGCACTCTATCCCACTATGTCATTGATGAAGATATTAAACAGTACTTGCCCCAATACAGACCCCTGAGGGACACCACTTGTCACCGATCTCCATCTGGACACTGAGCTGTTGACCAATACCCTCTGGATAGTGGTCAATTCCTCATCCACCGAACAGTCCAAACATCAAATCCATATCCCTCCAATTTAGAGAGAAGGATGTTGTGGGGGACCATGTCAAATGCATGAAGTCCAGATAGATGACATCCGTAGCTCTTCCCTTGTCCACTGAGGTAGTCACTCCATTATAGAAGGCCACCAGGTTAGTCAGGCAGGACCTGCCCTTGGTGAAGCCATGCTGGCTGTCTCGAATCACCTCCCTGTCCTCCATGTGCTTTAGCATTGCTTCTAGGAGGATGTGCTCCATGATCTTGCCAGGCACAGAGGTGAGGCTGACAGGTCAGTAGTTCCCAGGGTCCTCCTTTCTACCCTTTTTAAAAATGGGTGCAATATTTCCCTTTTTCCAGTCACCAGAGACTTCACCTGGCTGCCATGACTTTTCAAATATCATGGAGAGTGGCTTGGCAACTACATCAGCCAATTCCCTCAGGACTCTGGGATACATCTCGTCAGGTCACATAGTCTCATGAATGTTCAGGTTCCTCAGGTGGTCACGAACCTGATCTTCTCTTACAGTGGGAGCGACCTTGCTCCCCCAGACCCCGTCTTGCCAGCCATCCACTTGAGATGTGTGGAAAGAGAGATTGCCAGTGAAGACTGAGGCAAAAAAGTTTTTGAGTACCTCAGCCTTCTCCTTGTCCATTGTTACCAGTCTTGCTCATCGGGAGGGGTATGCTTTCTTTGACCTTCCTTTTCTAGCTGACATACCTGTACAAGCCCTTCTTATTATTCTTTGCATTCCTTGCCAAGTTCAGCTCCAGCCACGCCTTGTCCTTCCTGACACCATCACTACACAACCAGGCAGCGTCCCTATACTCTTCCCAGGATACCTGTCCCTGCTTCCACTGCCTGTGCATTTCCTTCTTGCCCTTTAGTTTGACCAGCAGGTCTTGACTCATCCATGCTGGTCTCTTGCCTTCCTTTCCTGAGTTCTTACACCCGGGGATCGAGAGCTCTTGCACTCTATGGAAAGCACCCTTAAAGATCTGCCAGCTCCATTCTGCTCCCTTGTCCCTGACGGCAGTTTCCCAGGGGGTCTTATTCACTAATTCCTTGAAAAGCTGGAATTTTGCTTTCCTAAAATTCAGGGTCCTGACTTTGCTCTTTGCCTGACCCATACCCCTCAGGACTGTGAACTCCACCAGTGCATGATTACTGCAGCCCAGGCTGCTTCCAGTCTTGACATCACAGATTACCTCACTTGCATTGGAGACCATCAGGTCCAGTATTGTATCCCCTCTGGGAGGGCTGTCTATTACTTGGTTTAAGAAGTTGTCCTCAATGTATTCCAGGAGTCTCCTGGATTGCCTACAGCTCACCATGCTACTTTTCCAGCAGATGTCAGAGTGGTTGAAGTCCCCCAGCAAGAGAGCCTGTGAGCTCAACGCCTCCTGTAGCTGGAGTAAGAAGTCTTCATCAATAGGCTGCCCTTGATCAGGCAGCCTGTAGTAGACATCAGCCACAATGTTCCTTTTGTTGCCTCGGTCTGTAATTCTTACCCACTAACTTTCAACCTGCTCGTGGCTATTCTTCAGAGACAGCTCTTCACACTCTATCCATTTCTTGATGTAGAGGGCAACGCCTCCACCCCTGTCTCTTCCGAACAGTCTGTAGCCATCGACAGCTGCACTCCAGTTATGGGATTCATCCCACCAAGTTTCAGGAATGGCAACTAGGTTGTAGCTTTCTAGCAACACGGTGGCTTCCAGCTCCTCCTGTTTGTTGCCCATGCTGCGTGCATTGATGTAGAGGCACTTCAGCTGGGCTGTTGGCTGTGTCACCTTCTTAGAGGAACACACCTTAATTCCTTTGAGGTATTTCACTGGTGTGCCANCTTGGTGTCATCTGCAAACTTGCTGAGGGTGCACTCTATCCCACTATGTCATTGATGAAGATATTAAACAGTACTTGCCCCAATACAGACCCCTGAGGGACACCACTTGTCACCGATCTCCATCTGGACACTGAGCTGTTGACCAATACCCTCTGGATAGTGGTCAATTCCTCATCCACCGAACAGTCCAAACATCAAATCCATATCCCTCCAATTTAGAGAGAAGGATGTTGTGGGGGACCATGTCAAATGCATGAAGTCCAGATAGATGACATCCGTAGCTCTTCCCTTGTCCACTGAGGTAGTCACTCCATTATAGAAGGCCACCAGGTTAGTCAGGCAGGACCTGCCCTTGGTGAAGCCATGCTGGCTGTCTCGAATCACCTCCCTGTCCTCCATGTGCTTTAGCATTGCTTCTAGGAGGATGTGCTCCATGATCTTGCCAGGCACAGAGGTGAGGCTGACAGGTCAGTAGTTCCCAGGGTCCTCCTTTCTACCCTTTTTAAAAATGCGTGCAATATTTCCCTT
>VYZW01039258.1:86491-115922 GCA_013401315.1 Balaeniceps rex | reverse complement strand
TCCCCCTTCAAGTCTAGTTTAAAGCTCTGTCAATGAGCCCTGCTAGCTCATGAACAAAGACCCTCTTCCACCTTTAAGAAAGGTGAATCCCATCTGATGTCAGCAAGCCTGGTGATATGTAGGCCATCCCATTACCAAAAAACCCAAAATTGTGACAGTGGTACCAGCCATGGAGCCGTGTATTAATAGGCTAGGCCCATCTGTTTCTTCCAATGTCACTGCCCACAACTGGAAGGAGAGATGAAAAAATAACTTGTGCTCCAGATTCCCTTACCAACTGTCCCAAGGCCCTGAAATCTCTTTTGATTGCCTTTGGACTACACATTGCAGCTCCATTGCCACCCACGTGGAAGAGCAGTAATGGGTAATAATCTGAGGGCCATACCAGGCTAGGAAGTTTCCTAGTGATGTCCTTAACCTGGGCCCCAGGGAGGCAGCAGACTTCCCTAAAAGGAGGGTCTGTTCAGCATATTGGACCCTCTGTTCCCCTCAGAAAGGCATCGCCTACAACTGTAACCCGTCTTTTCTTCCTTGTGGAGGTGGTCATGATACAGGGGGTAGGCCTTTCTGACCTTGGCGACACCCCGACGTAGATGGACCATCATCCACGTCATCCATTGACTGGCATTCCACATCCAGAGCTTCCTACCTGCTGTACATAGGCACCTGGCAAGGTGAGGTGGGCAAGGAAGGGGGTCTCCTCCTGCCCTGAGAGTGGACTTGCTTCCATTCACTCATTTCCTTTAAGCTACTGTCTTCAGCATGGCAGGGGGAGGATACAGGATCCTCTTGATCTTGGTTTTTTTTTTTTCTGATGGCTGTTTCTGTTTCTGTCTCAGGGATGGCAGAGAATGGTTCCACCAGTCTGTCTCTTTCTCAAACTCCCATCTGTCCTACCCAGCAGGTGCTGGTGAGAGGCGAGACAGGGATATGCTTTTTGCCTCTTTGCTCTTCATTTTGGAGGGAAAAACCCTCACATGCCCTATTAAGGCCATTTCCTACAGTTCCCAGGAGTATTTCTGCCTTCTCGGCACAGGGCGTATGCTGTTTTTCAGTCTTACGCAGTTCTAGGTAAGTTCTGATCTTCCTGATATGTTGTGTGTTGCCCTATATTTATCGCTGCAGCTATGCTTCACAGTGCCAAGGAGCAAATCAATGTACCAGACCCTTCAGCTACAGAGTCATCAACGCCACGTTCAGGCAGCCGATCTCAGAGCTACTCCAAGATCCCAAAGAAATGGTTAAAAGCTGTCCCAGACCCAGTAGATGGCACTGCATATGGCTGTTACCAGCCCTTACAAACCTGAGGCAGAATTTAGAGTGAGCCCGGCAGCTTCAAAATCTCGGCTGTGTGGCTTTGAGTTCCAGCTCAAGTCCCTCTGCCTGGAACCTCACCCAGCTGTTCCACCCGTTCAGCAACTTTCAGGTTCCCTCAGTCACTCTAAATTAGTGTTTTTTCAAATAATTACCAGGATTTTTTTTTTTCCTCAAGAAGCTCCAAGATTATATTTTTCCAGTTCCTGGATCTTGCCCAAAACATTCCAGAGGTTTCAAGAAATATTTAGAAAGTCGGTAAGCCTGAGTATCCTGTCTGGCTGGTGTGCAGTGCATATGAGAGTGGAAGGGTACAAATTTCAACCAAGCCTCCCAGAAATGCTGCAGATTACAGGAATTTTGACATGACCCTAACTTTCCATCTTGGTTGCACCAGTTCTGCTCTACAGGCCCAGTCTGGATCCCAGTGAGATCAGTTGGGGAGGAGGGTTTCCACTGGGATCACTGAGAGCTGGATAGGGGCCTCTGTCAGGTTTCCAAACACTGAAAATGAGTGTGCTGACATTTGGTAAATCTTTCCCCCTTTTCTGATCAAGGTTTCTACCCTTACTGTGAGCAGCATTTGCTGGTTTATGCTCACAGTGAAAACTGATGGGGCTGTTGGGAAAACTGATGGGACTGCCATTTTCAGTCTGGAGAGCAGCACGTTTGCCAAGCACATTTTCCCAACTGAAATGGGAGTTAAAATCTCCTTCTTTCTCTGTCTCTCTGCTTCTATACACTATTTCCTCATAACCTGCTGTCTCTGAGTTTTAAAATTTTCTTTTGTGTTGCAGCTTCAGCAGCATCCCGAGCACAGCCTTGAGCCTTTTTTTTCAGTCTTTGGAACACTTTTTTGTGTCTCCCTAAGTAAAAGTGCTATTTGAAACATCTCTTCTTCATCCTCTCACATCATTATTTACTCTAACAAAGTGCATTAGGCATTTTCCAATTGTGCCATTCAAGATTCAGCTACAAACTAATCTATAAACCATACGCAAAATGTGCAAGTTGAACAAATATCAACAATTCCTGGGCCTTGTGCATTTGAAGCAGTCTCTCAGAGAAAGCCTCCACGACTAGGCAGTGCAGATCAGCAAAGCCCTGTGAGGAAGGGCAAATATGCTCATCAAGCCCTAAGTTGCTAGTTATTGCCCCTCATCTGAAGGTTACTGCCTCCGGACATGGCAGACGCAGTAAGTGACTGTATGAGGGTTCTTAGACCTCTCTCATGTGGATGCCACGACCTGCAGGAGCAGCAGATAAGCCAGATATCCTTCCAGAGGGAGGTATCCCTCTGCTTATCAAGGGCTTATCTGGAGATATCCCTACAGATAAACCCTGGATAAAAGATGCAAGTTGGAGAGCAAGAAGTGAGAAGCAACTGTGTGAGACTGGGAATAGAGTTCTGTGCCCAAGTCACAGGACACTTCAGGTAAAACCCCTAAAAGTGGCAAAAAGAGCAAAACATTCTGAATGCCTCTCTTTTTTCTTTTTCTTTTTTTTTTTTGTTTGTTTGTTTTATAGCTGACTGCCCCCAGGTGTGCCTGGAGCCTGCACAAAATCCAACAGTGTCATGAAAAACTCCAGAAATTTAGAGGTGTATCTGGACACAAATTTTAGGGATATGACTGGTTCAGTACAGTACTATGTCACAGCTTACAGATGATTAAAATTGACATTTCTCTTTGCTGGGCAACAAGATATTAAAAATAAATTTAAAAAAAAAAAAAAAAACACAAAAACCAGTGTATCTCGTCAGGTTTCCAAATGAAGAATGGTTTGTTGTAGATGGTTTCATCAAGTAGACCTCAGACCCGGGTATGATGAGGTTTGTAAGCTCAACTGAGCTGTACTCACTGTAGGACCTTAAGAAGCAATCCTTGGGGCAGTTTAATCTCCAAATGTAGGTTAAAGTAGCCTTAACTTGCACAAACTTGTAATAATGTCCAGCGAGCAATAAACAATAATATATTCTGGATTTTACCTGTCCCATAGGGTAGGATTTACTGTAGCGCTGCAGAAGCCAGAACTTGATCCCTGTATCTTCCACTACATCCATGTAACAATTTCTTCCCAATTATGAACCTACTCACTCCAAAGATGATGGGCACATCTCACTTCTGTATTTCCTCTACACCAGCAGCAAATCATTTTGATGCTAATTTGTTTATCAGCCTTTGCAACTGCCAGATAATTCCTGGCATCTCTGGACATAATTTTTGAGAACTCTGGGTCAGAAAACAGGGTCAAAATAGTTTGCCTCAGCATTCCTTTAGATCATGAACTTATGTCTTCTTGCAACGTTGTGTGGTCTGGTTCATAAGCTTGGTTCGTAAGTTTATTTGCTTCTTAAGAGAAAAAGGTATTTTGGAAAAAAAAAAAGGAACCAAAAGTATAAAAAACGCCATAATATTCACTAGGCCTTTAAAGAAAACTTTTCACAGATGCTGACAGCTGTGTGAGAATAGTTTGTCCTCAAAGATAGAAAAGCTAAACAAATATTATGAAAATAGAAGCTGTGAAACATCGGTGGTGGTTTTCTGTAAGATAACTAATTGCATGGCTGCATGTTCACGTTTTGTTCTGTGTCCTTTTCAACTATTAATGACTCATATTTAAACAGCATACAGAATATGTATTCACTTCTCTTGTAAGTTCTTGTTTGGTCCTCTAATGATGTAATTAACATGAGCATGTGATGTTACCAGGACAGTTGGCAAATACAAATCAAACGTGTTTTTGATGGTGAGCCTGCAGGAATCCTCCCTGAGCTCAACATGTGCATGGATGTTTTATAAGCAATTAAACTCTATCCCTGAAAATCCTACCTTTAATGATTTTGGATCACCTGTAGGGTTTTATGGTAGGCTGCAATTAATGACAGTGTAGAAGCTTGTAGGAACAGCTCAAGCAAGGAAAAGGAACATGAAACAAATAAGTTCTAATACACTTAATCTCTTCCCTGCTAGAGTGTTACTTTTGATCCTATATTGATGCCGCTTTAAACAGATGCTGCATTTGAAACTTACTGGCAGGATTATGAGGCAGCACAGAAGGTGCTTTGTCAGTTCCCGTACTGCCACAAAAGAGCTAAACTTTAAGAAATATGACAAATGGTACAAAATATTCTACAATGGAACAAGATCTCCATGGTATGGAACCACTGGAAATTTTTTTTTGAACACTACAATATTTAGGCAGTGGCTTTAAGTAGTATAAGGCATCAGCCATGCTTCTGTGTGTGTGCTGCAACCTAACACATGATATCCATCACCGTCCTCTTCCAGCTTTGGCTTGCAGCAGTACAGACTTCCCCAAGCTTCCTCTGCTCCTTCTCGTGTGACTCTTCAGCAGCAGATTATTGCCCTCCATGCTCTCCCCACCGGGAAGGTCCAGTGACTTTTCTTCCTGACAGTAAGAGGACAAATGACTTGCAGCCTCCTGTTGGCATTGCCTGGTACAGTGCATGTTTTGTAAAGTATGACAGGGAGTGTCTGTTCCCTATTAACATTGTGGCTAAATCCAGTCCTGGTGGCCTTTGAACTGGGAGAGGTAGGACACTGGGAAGCTGCCTTTGCCCATTTGCCATTGTATGCTTGGACATGAGGTCAGAAAGAAAACATGGAAAGACCACAGTGTGCGGGGAAGGAGTGTTTTACATCCTCATTTGCCCCTGTGCAGGCACAGAGCCCGAACCATGGGCTGACCTGTTGCCCTTTAAATACAGACTATCCTTGGTTAAACCTGCCAAGACATTACAGGTCTAGCTATTCTTTCATTTACAGCGGCATAACACTGCTGAGTTCAACAGATCAAGTGAGAAAAATCAGATCCAGTTTGTCTACACTATTATTTTTCTATGGCTATAAACCACAAGTGGCTGCAGGTTGCATCTGTCAGCATGTAAACATGACTTCAGCTGGTGTTCATCATGGCAATGTGGCTTGTTTAAAGAGTTATGTATATCACAATTACCGTTGAACATTCACCGCCGCAAAGATGCTGGTGGCTATACAGGCTTGACAGCAGCAATTATATTCTTTGCCTCTGGAGAGGCAACAGGGTGGGCAGTCTCTTCTGAGCCGCTGGCTGCGGTTTCTTTTTAGGTGGACAAGGAGAAGGTGTTGCAGAGGAGATTTTTGGAGCCATGATTTGTGCGTCCTGTCCCAACCACAAGCAAAGCAAGCACATGTTTTTCATAGTGCCACTAGCCTGCTACTCCCTTCATTCCTGCGGAGCACGGCACTCCGAGAGCACTGACAACAATCACTGCTTAACCAGTAGGAGAATATGTCACTGCTGAGCCAGCTGCCTGGAAATGTTAATGTTGCTCTGTGGTTTCTTCAGGACTCTGGGCCAGCATTTACCTCATCAGATGTATCTTTACTTTGCTGTCTTATCCCAGCCTGCACTCTATTCTCAGTGCAATCTGTTTTCAATGAGTGACAAGCCTGGGGGTCCCCAAAGGTAGTTAAAGGAAAGCAGGATGAAAAATGAAATACACAGAGTATATGGGAAGAAAGGCGGGAAAGAAACGAAAAATACACCCACTGCTGACATGAGAAATCCTGGCCCCAGGGGAGGAGATCAGGCACGGGGGCCGGGAGAGGAGCACAGCACAACCGAGGAGGAGGCGTGGGGGGCGAAGAAGTGAAGATTGCTATTCCAGCTGAAGCTGATGAGACTGCAGAGGAACTGAAGCTGAATAAATTTATAGAATCTACAGAAGCAAAGTAGAGTCCTGTAGCCATCTTTTTCCACAGAGACACTATTATCATCCTTGTTTCACAAGTGGAGAAACTAAATGTTTAAGTGATTTGCCTTTGGCAGGTTTGGAGCCCAGGTTCCTCCAGCCTTCAGGCATAGACATGACCAAGAGATTTCTGTTATGTGTATTACCTTCAGGTGACTTGGGGAACATTGAGTAAAGTGACTTTAACTGTGCAAGACTCAAAATTCAGATACCAGATGGGTTTGGGGGGAAGGTCTCATATCAAACCTTGGCTCTGACTTCCACCTTACTTTCTTTGCTTCCTTTAAAAAAAAAATACAGAGCTAAAAATGTGTGAAAGGAAGCAGGAGAAGGCTAGGCTTGGGTATTTCCCTGTACATATGTCATCATTAGTGTTATTAGTCCCATCCTGTGAATCAGTTGAAGGGTCAATGAATCTAGAGCTCACTGGACCTACATGCACATTACCTCCACTCTGTGGTTTCTGACTGATGCACCCACTAGTTACCATGGCCACCAGTGTGTACTTTGCCTTCAGCAATAAAAAAAACCTGGGACTAGCTCTCAATCCATCAGCCTGATTCTCCTGTTTGGTCTGCTATGTTTGCACATGGCAGCTTGCCCCTCCATGGTGCCATGACCCTCTGCTTGTTCCCTTGTGACAATACATGCGTTGGTAATAAACTTCGCATTCATAATCCAACACAACCATTTGATGTGGCTAATCACTTGACTAACCTTTTCCATTTCTAATTCTTCAGAGGCTATGGTGGGTGCTGCACAAGCTCCTGTCTCCCTTCCCCCTACCTCACAAACCGCATGGAATAATCTGGTATAAATAGACGGGTAGTGTCAGAAATGTGACAAAGAAGAAAAGAGAGATGCTGCATACAGTCCGAAGCAAATGCCATCTCACTGCCTTTCGAGTATATGCTCATGCCTTTGTGCTACTGTAATGGTGCCTTGAAAACGGGCCTTAATTTCATAATGATATATGGCAACAGTTCTTTACTGACAAGCAACCATGACTGTGGTTGGTAAGCATCTATTTGAAAACGGAAAAGCTAAATAGTCCTTACAGTAATTAAGTCTCAAAGGGTTTTCTCTTCCTACTGCAACTCCAAAAGAGAATCAGCTTCAAAACACGTCTTAAATATTTCAACTGTGTATTAGTAAGGGTATTTCTCAGTAAGGGCTGAGGATTCAGAATATGGGGATATCGATTACATCCTCTTTTAGCTTTCCACAGGAAGTTTCCGAGGAGGTGGCTAACTAGAACTGAACAGACAACCACATTTGTGCTGAATAGCTAGAAAGTAAAGGAAACCCATTATGTGGGTTTTAAAAAGTTTTGTGAATTGTGGAAAAGATATGTAATGTTTCTGCTGAAAAAATGCCATCATAATTATCTATATGTTCTTTATTTCACTCCAAGAATTTTCAACAATGAATGTCTTTCTTGGGACCTTCATAAATAAATAACTGACAGCATCACTGTCATGAAATACATTTATAAATGAGCTTAGTACTACACAGCTGCTCTGAACACTGCATGTATTACATGTAAATAATTAATTTCCCACCTCTGTCAGGTGTGGTTATAAAAATGATTAAAATAAATAGTGTTGGTTTGAGGGTTATTTTTGTTTTTGAGAGATAATCACATTAAACCATTCCACAGACACCTTTGGACTTGCATAACATACGGCCCCATATGTGTTCACTTTTCAGAATTACTTCCAGACACAGAACGGAGCAGATGTGGAGTGGCCATTGCCTTGGGAATTTGACCTGCAGCATAGGCACCTCATTCTTATTATCCTTTATTTTCTACTGATCATGCATCAGTTCCCTTTACAGCTTCTCTTTTCTCACACGTGCATATTCATGTCAGAACTGGTTCTCTTTGGTAATTACACAGGTCCTCAAATTCCCTTCAAGATCAGAAAAACTTTTCCTTTAGTTTTGCCTTTCAGTTCACTGCCTGCTTTGGATAAAGCTGTGTATGGAAGTCTTAAAATACCAAGGGAAAGTCTGCTGTCACAATGAGTTTGATCCAAAGTCCTTTGAAGTCATTTATAAACAGTGGTTCCCAATTATTGCTGCTGGGCTTTGGATCCACCCATGGCTTTCTACTCCAACAAGAAGCGTAAGTATTAAAAAGTTTTCAAAAGATTCATCTGACGGCATTACCAGCTTGATTTCCTGAATAATGCTCTCTGAAGATTCAGATAAGCATGTCACCACTTGAAAGCTCTCCCTATCACCTCAGGCCAGAATTAAAGCTCCTCTGCAGTCACGGTGCCCAAAGTTTCACAAGCAGTGGATAATTTCAGCCTTACAGTCAAGCTGCTCTTTGGTCTCTCCCAGCTGAGAAAAGATACAATTTCTTGATCATAACACCAGAACCATCTGCTGCTTTTGAATTATTGGAATGATTTGAATTCTGGTGCAATATTACTGGAACAGTCTTGGCATCATTTTGTGCTGCAAAGAGGGTTCTTGGACAATTGGTTATTGATATCTCCTCTTTCTAAACCAGTGTGTTTCTTCCCAGTAGTCAGACAGTTTATATTTGAAAGATATCAGATATCATCTTAATGGAGGTCCTGAATTTTGTATCCACAGTCATGGACCAAAGTGGCAGTTCATCTCACAGAAAGACCACCTATAGCAGGTAGACCCACACATATATAACGTGGGGCTAATTGTTTACATACCTAGTTTCTTTCCCCACGAAGTTTAGGCCCCCTAAGATATTTGGGTCTAAAAACTTGAATTGCCTTTGGAATACTGTATAGAGGACTAGAGGATTCAGTAAGACAATTTTTAATATTTGGTTCTGAATCTGAAATGCTACTACCATCTGAGGAACATTTTCGTTTTGTTGGTCAAAATCTGCACACCTTCACTCATGGCTCAGTCTGTTAAATTCAAGTATGGTGCCCTACAAAGATGCATTCTGTGTCATGTTCCCTTTTAAAATGAAACCCTAGGAAATGCTGCACTGAGTCTGCATGATGTGCAGGAATATATTGCAATGAACTGAGTGGAATATTTAGTAATGGCACAGAAGTTTCAAATTTTAACCCAAGTGCT
Source organism: Balaeniceps rex (assembly GCA_013401315.1). Lineage (NCBI taxonomy): Eukaryota > Metazoa > Chordata > Aves > Pelecaniformes > Balaenicipitidae > Balaeniceps > Balaeniceps rex. Next base: position 106,774 of record VYZW01039258.1, on the reverse strand, counting down.
TTGCTGAGCTGATGCAATCAAGGAACTTCTTCTCCCAGCTCTAGCTGAACACTGTACTTGGACTTTGCTGGTTTATCTTCCTTCTTAGGGAAGTCATTTTCTTTGAGAATAAGCAGAGTAACCAGAGCCATTGATGGGGCAGAGCAAGAAGGCAGGATCCCCGGGCAGTCCTCTGAGCAATACCAAATGTGTAATACTTTAGATTCCCCTAGCCAGTTGCTGCCATCACCTGGGAGTTTGAATAAGTCGTAGAATCATAGAATTGTTTAGGATGGAAAGGTTCTTTAAGATCGAGTCCAACCATTAACCTAACACTGCCAAGTCCACCACTAAACCATGTCCCTAAGCACCACATCTACACATCTTTTAAATACCTCCAGGGATGTGGACTCAACTACTTCCCTGGGCAGCCTGTTCCAATGCTTGACAACCCTTTTGGTGAAGAAATGTTTCCTAATATCCAATCTAAACCTCCCCTGGCACAATTTGAGGACATTACCTCTTGTCCTATCACTTGTACTTGGGAGAAGAGACCGACACCCACCTCACTACAACCTCCTTTCAGGTAGCTGTAGAGAGTGATAAGGTCTCCCCTGAGCCTCCTTTTCTCCAGGCTAAACGACCCTACTTCCCTCAGCCACTCCTCACAGGGCTTGTGCTCATGACCCTTCACCATGTATGCCCTTCTTTGGACATACTCCAACACCTCAATGTCTTTCGTGTAGTGAGGGGCCCAAAACTGAACAGAGTATTCAAGGTGCACACGGTATTTGAGGTGTCAGAATGCAAAACAAGATTACAATTTGATTGAAAAGATTACTTAGATGTTCTGCATTTCCTGATTCTCTCTGGAAAGAAATGTGACAAATGTCCTAAAGAAATGTGACAGCCTGGGACAGACTTCTAATTCTGCTTTTGCACTTGGGAGGTTGGCCTTTATGCATGCATGTATACAAGGAATGAGGCAAGCCTCTGGTCTTCGCACAGACAGAGAAACAGCCATAGGCACAAAAGGGCTATTCAGCTCTTCAAGGAGGTCTGCTCTTCAAATAGCTGCTCCCATTCTCTCCAAAAGAAAGGTGGGAACTGGATGGGAGCACTCAACAGGCTGGAACTGACCAAGGGCTACTAGGTGGAACATCATCTAGTGGTTATCATCTAGTCTTTAAAATTTTGCTTTAGTGTCAATGATTAAAAATTATGCCTATAAATCTCATACAATACCCTAAAATAGGCAGCACATGTTATTAGACATAGATTCACATAAAAAGTAGATTTTTTTTTTATGCTACTGGGAGATTCGTCAGGTTATAAAAATGAGCATGGAAGAGTTTCCAAAGTATTTTCATTTTAAATGGCAGGAGGACGAGGATCAGTCTACTGTTTTGATTAATAATTGAAGAGTTCCCAAAAAAGAAAAAAAATTTTGTCTAAATGAGTTGCACTGCAGTCTTGTCCTTTGACAAGGCAGGAAGAAAGGGACAAAACTTTGCAAAATTAACAAGTGTATCTTAGAAATTAATAGCTATAGAGGAACAACTAAGTTGTGTTTAGCTGGAGACATCTGTTTGCCACCTTCCTGTAATCATTCACATATCCCCATCACTCAGCAAATACGATGAGAAAAGGATGTATTTTTAAGATCACCAGGCAATCATGGGTCCCTTGGAAAAGCACAGGTTAAGTTCAGCATCACAGATGTCACATTATTTTTTCCCATGATACAAACATTTTTTCCTATGAAATATTATTATTAGCATTCTCAGTATTTCTTTCTTTGGACACAGTAAAAGACACTGTATAATCAGCAGCATCAAATAGGGTTTCTTTCTCCTCCACCCTCAGTGGTACTGCTAATTTGCTTGTTGAGTTATTCCTTTTCTTGAAATTACTTTATAAAATCTTTACTTGTCCTTTTAAGCAATAGCACAGAAAATAAATGCTAACCAACCCAATCTGTTGCCTCAAAGAAACAGAGCAAACAAATAGTTGTTAGCTAATAACATTGGGGAGTGATACATCAAAGAAGCAGAATTTACACCCATGCCTTGTCTTGATTAGAGTGTTCAAGTTTAATTCAGCATGCCACTATTTCCTGCTGGCTGTTCTTCTTCATCAGTAACAAACACTCCTTAGAAGCTGTTGATACTGAACACATGGACCCAATTAAATCTGTGATGAAGTTTACTTATTTGCAGTTTCAGCCCTGATGTGGTCTCTGATTCATTCACCAAAAGGTTTCCGTTTACTGAAGGAGACTTTTTCATTTGTGGTGGAACCCTGAAGTGCAGAACTGAATGTGCATTCAGCCAGTTACTGGTGTACATCATAAAATGGACAAATTAGGCACTGAACTCTCTTTTTGCAGAGAGCCCCATTTTGCATTTTCAGGCACTTAAACAAACTGTGACCATGCTAGCTATAAAGCTGTGACCTGTTCTGGTCAGTCTCGAGTCACGGGTTAGGATAAGAACATTTGTTAAATGCTATTATATGTACAATATTTTATATTATGCATATACAGAGAGAATGTATAATACATATAATGCTGACCAAAGGTATACCAACCAAAGCACCAGAGAAGATAAACTAACAAAACAGAAAACAACTAAAAAATCTGGTCACTTTATTCCTCTGTGGTTCAAGGTCACGATAATGAAATACAATTCATCTGTTCACACCTCATATTCTGCAAGAAAATTGTTTATTATTATCACCATCACAGTTCATTTGGTTATTCTTTTACCTTTGAGGCAGCTTGTAGTTCAGATGTAGTTGGCTGAGATAGAGTTAATTTTCATCATAGTAGCTTGTATGGTGCTGGTTTGGATTTGTGATGAAAACAGCATTGATAACACAGGGATGGTTTAGTTATTGCTGAGCAGTGCTTACACAACATCAAGGACTTTTCTGTTTCTCACACTGCCCTGACAATGAGTAGGCTGGGGTGGGCAAGAAGCTGGGAGGGGGCATAGCTGACCCAAACTGACCAAAAGAAAATTCCATGACATAGTGCTCAGCAATAAAAACTGGAGGGAAAGTTTGCCAGGGTTGCCATTGTCTGAGGACTGGCTGGGTATCAGTTGGCTGGTGGTGAGCAGTTGTGTTTTAGGGGCTTTTTTCATCATTTATTTTTCTTTGAGTTTTTTAGAGGGTGGGAGTTTTTTGTTTGTTTTTTTTTTACTTATTAAGCTGTCTTTATCTCAACCCATGAGTTTTCTCACTTTTATCCTTCCAATTCTGTCCCCCATCCCATTTCAGGGGAGTGAGGGAGTGCCTGTGTGGTGCTGAGCTGCCAGCTGGAGTTAAACCACAACAACTGCTCACACAGCAAATAACTAGTTTTTGTTATTGTAGTTACTGTAGCATCTTGCCATGAACCCCAACTTCATTGCACTCATAAACACCTTAAAAATGGGAAGTCAGCTTTCATATTGCTCTTTAAGGAGAGGGGCAACAGCAGAAATAGATAGATGAGGGATCACAAGGAGGTAAAACTGGTTGATGTTAATATTATTGGAAGTGGTGTTGGCAAACACACTATGCTTGGTGGAGGCAGACACTTATACGAGGCAGCAGAAGCCCTGCTGTTTGAAAATGTAGGGCTGATGCAAATGGCAGCAGTCTTTCTGACATGTCCTGGACTCAACAGCACACACAGTGCACAGATGAGGAGCTATGTTCTCCAAGCCCACTTGCAGATTACTAACGCCCTGTTCCCTCTCTTAGGAATCAGCCAAAAAGAAAAATAAAAAAGGTTACAAAAATCAAAGCACACAAAGAAAATCAGAGAAAGCTTCTGGGGATAAAACACAACTATTGAGGCTCTGACTAAAGTTATATCTGATCAAAAGACAACTGTACCTATTTCACCCAAATAGTGGTAGGAGACAGAGCTGAAGAAAGATATGGAACTTACAGATTTTTCACTAGTTTGACCTCAGGTTTCAGAAGAAAAGAAGGGATAATTAGATTCTAGCATTTATCCAGAGCCTTGAGGAAAGGAAAGTATGGATTAGGGCAAAAGTCATAAATATACCTCTCCAGGGAAGCCTTTACCAAAAGGGAATCTGAAGAGAAGCAAAACTATGTTACAGGAACAATTAATGATGACAATGTACTTCAGGTTATATAGACCCTTCTTATCTCCCAGAAGGGTAGTGACAGGCCTCATGCTGTATCAGCTTCTGGAGGCTGTGACGCCTACAACTGGAGCAGTCAAAGAGGGCAGCAAAATGAGTTGCATCAGGAGGCAGCATGTGAGGAGGTGGCGAGAAATCAAAGCGCCAGCAGCAAGCTCCAGCAGGGAGGCAGGGCATTTCCTTTCTAACAATGCCTTGCTGGTAATTGCAACGAGCTGATCCCGCTGCTGCCTGGGATGCAGCTGAGATATCACTGGCCTGTATTGCACACCATTGAAAAGGGAAAGCTCTTGTACACAGTTTATGATTATTTGCGCCCAAGAGGGTGCATCCCAGATGGTGATAAGTGCCCATACCCTTGAGAACATGCAAGAGCTTTAAAAGGTTTGATGTAAGAAGTTGCTTAATGAATGAGCAGCTGAAGACTGGAAGAGAATTTGATTTTTTTCTTTTTTGCCCCTTAGATGCCTGATACTGCAGAGTGCTATTACACTGCAATAGCTTATATGGCCCAGCCCTACCTAGAGACCACGTAACTATCTTTAACTCGCAGCCAAAAACAAGAGCACCTGTATTCTTACACATTAATTAAGCAATAGTTAAACACCACCCAATATAACAAATTTTACTAAGAACATCCAATGGAATGACTCCTTTGGATTTTTCACACTGCTCCTTCACACATTTGTATATTTTTTTTCTCTCAACTCCTGAGAGCAAGGTCCTTTCTTCCTGTGCTTCTGTGTTTTGTAGAACATCCAGCTGAGGCTAAGTAAATAAAAATAGGAAAATAACTTCTCAATTCAGGTGGAAGCTGCTATGAGACAACTGGTGGATTTAATTATTTCTACACTATTTATGTAGCCCCTCAGCCTCTAAAGAAGCATCCTTTACCAATAGTCTGGCACAAAGTGTAAACTAGTTATAAGTTGTTTTTCCCATTATCATGACTATCTTTTTTGCTTTCCTGAATAGGGTGTTGCATTCTGGGGCCAGAGAGGGTTTTTCCAGTTATTTTTGTTCTGAGTGGAAAAAAGCTCTCTCTTTCTTTGCTTGCTTTTGTCAGTGCTATTTTATATGGTTGTACTGAATGCTTTTGCCAGTGATTTAGGTCTGTTGGGTGTCAGTAATGGATAGTCCTTACTGGCTGTGCACTCTTAATCTTTCATCTGCAAACCAAGTACAGAACACAAGAAGAGTAAGCTGGAAATGTTCTTTGTCTCCAGCATGGGAATGTCAATCTTTGCCACAGGCAGCTTGCAAAACCATATTTGTTTATATGTTTATACTTGCCTTGTTCTTTTTCTTTCCCCTTTTCTTCCATGTTCCATTAAAAAAGGAAGCTACAACAGCCATCCAACCACACATGCTTCCTGGTCAAGCCTCTCAGCTTTCATGTCTCCTACCCCTGACACCAAAGACAGGATTTCAGTAGCTGCCTAATGGCTTCATAGATGCCTTAGAGAGTCCTGCCCATGTGGCATACCCCAGTACCACATCAGAGAGGCATCTTTCTGCAGTTACTGTGTCGTATGTGCCAGTCCCATGCAGATGTGCCTCAGATACTGCAGAGCACCTAAAATGGCTCTATGTTTAAGAACCTAAATNGGGGGGAAGAGGAGGAGGAAAGAAGAGCATGCAAAAATGTTGAAAGCCAAAGTATATTGAGCTGGCTCCATCTTCCTTAGAAATATAGCTTATCCTGAACAGAGGTTTTAAACCAAAGTTACTTCAAACAGCTTTCATAAAATCCTGCTATGAGGTCCTAGGGAATTCTCCACAAGGCAGAAATAGGTGTCTTGTGTTCACAGGCACAATTTGGGGATCTCCGAGAAGTAGAAGATATTTTATGAAGATAATTTTGCAAAGAGGTGTTACCACGTGGCATTTTTTTCAGCCAAGGAAGGGAAGAGAGCCAAAAGGCTGGAGTTTGCAGCATCTCAAGGTGGTGGCATCTCACCAGCTTCTCCTTGCCAGAAGTGCTTAAGCACAAATGGCACATGAAACAGAAACACCTGTCATTATTGTGCTGGGGGTATGTGTGGATAATTCTGTGAAACTTTGCAAAAAAAAAGTGTATTTTCCTGCCCAGAGAATGTAATGGAATGTTTTACTGTGTGGAGCTGTATGGCTGGGGCAGTTGTGCTGGTTTTATCAACAGTTGGCCTCAGAGGAACCCAGAGGGGTATTTCTCAGCCCTCCCTAGAAGGCACTGGCACACTGGCACACCTGGACCTCCCTGCCTCCTCTTAGCTGCCTTTTTACACCCACCTCATCCCTGTTCACCATTGTGCAGCAGTCATAGAAGATGGCTACACTGCAATGAGGCTCACCTAACAACTTTTCCTTTAATTTCAGGAGTAGTAAATCTGACACTTAGATTGTATATACAGATTTTTCAGCAATAACTCACCACCTTAAATTCTGTCTTCATCAGCCAAGAGTAAAACTCTGCCAAGACCCCGACAGCAGTTTTGCAAAGGGCATTCACGTTCTGATTTTGTGCCAGCATGGCATGAAACCAACCCAGCTGATACATGTCGCTCTGCAAGCAAGCAACAATTCAGGCTCTACAGCTCTTTGGTCCATGTTGTATTACAGGACCTCAGTATGTGTGTCAAGGGCCTGCTCTCATGATTTGGGGGCACCTGCCTCTAGATGAGGCAGTCTTTGAGTTCAGTATGGCAAAATGACATTTTCTTATGGATCTCCTCATAGCTGTGAGTATGGAGGGCACCTCTGTGGCACAGGAGAAGTCCTCATTTCCCCTGCCCCCATACCCCATCAGGTACAATAACATGGTGTTCTTTTCACTGTCAGCTGATACAGGAAGAGTGTCTGGGGACAGCTGCTGAGATAATTAGGATAAATTGTTTCCTTCCATAAACCTGAATGTAGCTGGTACCTGGGAGTGAAAAATTCCCATCTGCAGAACATTGAAGTAAAAGTTCTGGTGGTGTCACTTAAAACACAGAGAACACAGTATGTCAGAAGGCAAACAAAGGTACTGGAGAAGAAGGAGAGGAGCACATCTTTATACTAGAGAAAAATTGTTTAGCTGTGGGATCTGTTGAGTCAGACCTAGTTGCTCAATATTAAGGAGAACTATGATTCATAAGAAAGTGCATGAGCTGAAGAGGGAGGGTATTGTATAACACGGAAGATGCTGATCTGAGCCCCAAGAATACCTTACAGTGAAGAATAAGAGTCAGAAAAGTTTACGTTTCATCTAGATCAATTACTGAAGTACAGCCAGATTTCCCTTGTTGTCCTGCAAACTTGATATGTAGATGTTGTACGTTCTACTTATTATGCACCTCTGCAGAAGTAACCGGTGAAACCAGGTTCACATCTCACTGGGATTCAGGGTATATATGTGTGCCTGGGCTACAAAAGAATATCAGAGGACTGTAGGAGTTTCACCATCCATCAAATGAGCCTAGAAAAGTTGTGCACCCCACAGGTGTCCTTTGGAGAGCTTAGCCCATGGCAAAGTCTAGTCGATCAGATTCAGAGATCACCTTCGTGCCAGACTGTCAAGCAACATCTGGAGCTGCAGTAGCTATGGCTATCCTTCCTACCTGCCCTCTGGCCACATTTCACACAGTGAGCAAAGGACACTTCCTTGTCCTGTGATCCCATCCACCCCATTGGGTGTATATTGCCCAGCCTTCAGCCGGTGCTTACAGACTCACAAGTGACAGGGCTGGCAAAGATGGTGTTGAAGAGTGATTTCAGGGCCATGCTTACCAGACCATATAGAACTCTCCAGGCTATTTCAGACTTCCCAAACCCAGTGCCCTCGGACTCACTAGCGGGGTACAGTTTGCGTTGTGACTCAGATTCTTAGCAACCTGGAAACCAGTAGGAATGTTCATATTTGAAAAGTAACCTAGGAGTTCAGATGAAAGAGCCGTGTCCAGGGACTGCTTACCACTTGGAGTGGACTGTTGGGAAATGACAGAATTGCTGCCAGGGATTGGTCGCTGGTAAATTTTGAAATTTAAATAGTTTCACATGCTGTGCTAAATTTTCATTAACAGGAAAGTTTATTGCAATCTTCCCACAATTTTTTAGAGTGGACCAAAATATGCAGTAGCAGGGGTTCATTTGTTGGGTTGGTTGATTTTTAAAGTTGTTTAAAGTAAAATGCCCACTTTTTAGAGACAATTTTTCATGTCCCTGCATGAAAACGAAGAGATTGTGCTTGGCCGTAATGAATATAATAGCAGACTTTTTTTTTTTGTTAGTCTTAAAATTCTGCCTAGCTTTCTAGCTCCTAGATTAAATAAACCTGGTCTGCCATGCCCCATGCCAGCCCATAAAGTGCCCCTGAGTCCTGGCCCAGAGCAAATGCCAATAAAATGGACTGCTAACTCCCTGCAAAGGCCCATCCACACATTTCATTCACAGAGTTGTTCTCAGCTCCATGANAAAATGGACTGCTAACTCCCTGCAAACGCCCATCCACACCTTTCATTCACAGAGTTGTTCTCAGCTCCATGAATGAAGATAGCTGTACAGAAGTATATGCACTTTTATACACACTTTATACAGCAAACCAGTCTCTCAGGTTTATTCCAGATTTTCTTTTTAATTAGAGAGTGAACCAATTTGAGATGCTGATGTTTTAGTTTTCATTCGTGTTCCTGTAGAATGCTTTCACAAGTGGTTAGGAATTGAATCATACTTTAAAAATAAATATCATTAAAGTTATTTAATCTCACATAGTAGCTCCTTAGTTTTAATCAGAGTTCCAAATCAAAGTATCTCATCCTGAAACATCTTAGGGCTGTGTCTCAGTCTTCATCTGGAGATAATGAGCCATGTACTGATCCAGCTGTTCATACATAGGTCAATTCTGCAGGCTTTCTGTAAAACCAATTTTCATTTAAATTGGCATATTGAGGTCTGAACCAGATCCATTTCTCTCAGCAAGTTCAAATAAATTGCAAAGACCTGCAGGCACTACCAAATTCAGGGCTTGGACATTTAAAAGTTGCTCAGTATCAGCATGAGTTTTACCCAGGCAAGCTTTTTGCCCAAATAAACTGGACACTAAAGAAACATGTGGACTAGCATCTTGAAAATATCACAGCAAAAAAGCCTTATTTTAAATTATTTCACTTTGAAAAAACAGTTCCATGACTTGATTTACCTAATAGAAAAGATTACAAATATCCAGGGATGATTAAGCAAATAACTCAGACTTTAGGTGAGTTTTATCTTTCATTGTTCATGCAAGTAGAATTGATGGCAGTGGGAATTTTACTCTTGGAGAGACTCAGTTACAATCAGCAAAAATTCCATCTATATTCTGTACAGAGCTCAGAGTAAAAAACAAATTTTATTTCTCTTATACTACAGAAAGTGAAGATATTGAGAATTTGTAAGAGGAAAGTTAGACAAGGATCAAAATCAGTAAAGAGTTCCTGTGTTTTCAAATCTAAAGATCATGGGTGAAATTTGAAGTTCTGCGTACAATGGAATCCAACACCAGTTAAGCACCAGAACAGGTTTCTTTAGAAGGTGTCCAGATAACTCCACTCTTTCAAGACCGAGGGCCTTTTTAAGAGAGGCCTTTGAAGGACTGCTTCAGTATTTTTTATTTATAAGGATGAGGTAATAATAGTAGAAAACATGAGAAATCAACCTAAAAATCACTTTTGCAGTAGGTAAAATGTTCATTTTCAATGTAGTTCCAAGTTCCAGAATTGGATAGAAGAAGAAACTGAATGTTCATTTGCCAGGCTGATGCTTCAGCCACTTGGCTCTTTGTTAGTAACCATGGACTGTGACATTCTCTGATCAAAAATCCCGTTCTGGAGCCAAGAAACACAACTCTTGTCAAGGCCTGCAAGAAATATTTGTTTCAACGGGGGAAAGTGGGGAGAAACTGTCTAGCTACAAATTACACCCTAACAGCAATAGCTTGATATGCACCATATCAGTTCTAAATGTTGATCATGATGAAATGGAGTTGATACATTTCTTCCAATTAAGAATTTGGTAAATCAGGATTTACAGTATTTACAATCATAGAATAATTCATACTGGAAGGAACCTCTGGAGGGCAGCTAGTTCAGCTTCCCTGCACAAAGCAAGGTCAGCTTCAAAGCTAGATCAGATAGCTCAGGTCTAGTAAAGTTTTGAACGTGCCTCAAGGGTGTAGTTTTCATAGTATCTCTGGGGAAGCTGTTCTAGTGCTTACCCACTCTCACGTCAGAATTTTCCTTGTTGCAAATTGTGATCATTGCCTCTTGTCCTTTTGTTATGCACCTCCAGGAAAAGACTGGCTTCCTCTTAACCCATTGGGCCGTTAGAGACAACAATTAGATCCCTCTTTAGCCTGCATTTCTCCAAGTTAAACAAACCAGACACCTCAGCCTCTTTTCATTCCTTGTATGCTCTAGCCCCCTAAACATCTTGGTGGCCCTCCACTGGGTACAGTCACTTGCTAATATCTCTCTTGTTACTGGAGAGCTGAAAACTCGACACAGTATTGCAGATACGGACTCATAAGGGCTGAGTGGAGTGGACTAATCACTTTTCCGGACCAATTAACTACTGCTTGCTACTGCAGTCCAGGATGTCATGAGCCTTTGTCACTGCAAGGGCATCCTGAGGACTCCTGTTCAACTTCTTGTCCACCAGGACCACCAGGTCATCTTCTACAAATTTCCTCCCTAGCAGTCAATCCCCAGCCTGGGGTCATCCCCTCCCAGGTGCAGGACTTTGCATTTCTCTTTGTTAAATTTCTTGAGATACTCGTCAGCCTGCATATCAAGGTCCCTCAATAGCAGTCCTACCCTTCAGTGAGTCAACAATTTCAGATAAGAATTCATGGGTATTACTGTATAAAATCCACTTTAATAATCAACACTCATTCCTAAAAATAATTCACACAATGCATTGGGGCTTAGCCGTATTCTGTGAAAATGTATATGTCCCCAGTATTAAAGCTACCTTTTCTAGAATATTCACAATTTTTTTATTTTTCTCTCATTGTTCAAATTCATGAATAAAAAGCAATAACTTCCTTCTGCTCTGGTCTGTTAGCTCAGGAATAACAATAGGGCCAAGTGAAGTCTTTCCACTCATTGGGTTTCCATTGTCAGATATTTGCCAAGTGTTCAGCCACAGTTTCTTGGCTTGTGTTTATAGCACCCGAGACTCCCAGGTGGTCTCTCCATCGGATTACCCACTAGGCTGGGATTAGTTTCTGTGACAAGCTGGAGGTGTCTTCAGTCTAGCATAGCCACAGGCAAAATGCACTAATATGAAACATTCTATTTCAACAGTATGTTAAGCAATACGTGTTTCCCAACTTCCTTTTTGGACTGCCAAGTAATTTCTGGAATAGGAAATTTATTAGAACTTGGTTTTATTTTTGTCAAGATCCTCAAAGTTTTGTCTCCATCAGACACTGCATCTGTGATCTTCATTGGAATATTCTATTTATAGTCTCAAAAAATCCTATAAAACAAAGGAACAAGAAAAGAAATTGCTCTCAGTTTCCACCGTGATGCTATTTTCATCCTTAGTAGTATTCTGTAGCTTCCTTTTCTTTCTGTACCACTTACAGCAGAGTTTTCCAGATTTCTTTCAAAATGGTATGTAGTGGCAGGAGAGAGACCTAAGTTGCAGAAAATTCAGCCAAGTTAGTTCAGGGAGGAGAGAGTATGTGTGGTGCTGCTGGCACCATCACTGATAATATCTGCCATCTGCACAATGACAGGACCCAAATGAGAAAATTTGGGAAGCTCTGACCTAGAGAACAGAGACACCAGAAAGTTTGATTAAGCCATAGTGTGGTCATAGTACCTGACATAAAGGCTGATCAGAGAGCAAAATCTGGAATGTAAATAAAGTGCACAACATTACCATTATATGAGTTTCATTCTCTGGAACAGAGCCACTTACTTCTCAGGCAACCTTAGCAGATTTAATAATGAATTCTAAGCCAGGGCTATTTTATAGTAAGCAAATTCAAAGAAATAATATTTTTGCACAAAGAACTAGTGATGAACTGTTTGCATTGTGCAGATTATTCCCAGTCTGCCAAGAAATCAGCAGTATTGGAATTCCCAGTTTTAATCCATTTTACTAGTAGAATTTCAGGAACCTGTAGGGGTCTGTAACCAGGAGACTCCACCCTGAAATCATGCTGAAGGATGATTTCAGCTGCCAGCAATTAGATTTGTTAAGATGGCCTCTTTGGATGTTGCTGTTGGCTCATCACAACTACTGCAGGTCCAAGATTCCTCTACTTGCTGGTGTTACAAACCATGTGGGCAAGGAACTGGGGTGGGGGCTGCTTTCTATTCCTCACTTTTCTTAAGAAAAATTTAACAAGGGACTATTACTTTTAGTTTACTACTGACTTAGAGTAGCGGAAGTTCAGCTTCCTCTTATTTCCTTGCTTTGGCTCTCAGATAACACAAAAAATTCAGAAAATATTAATTTTATTTGCATTTGAACTGAGATTAAAGAAAAGCTCTCTTCTTATATCTAAGACTGAACTGTGATGCCAAGATTCTTTTTTTTTGTATTCTTGGTAAAGCCCTGCACTTACTTGTGGTGTGTTTGCAAAGCTACATCTTTGTTCACAGTGCATTTTTTTTCCCAGTGAAATGGGGTGCTCTATTGTAAGAAAGAAAATGAAGACTCCTAAATACATATTTTTGACCCTTCTTTATGTGTTTTGGTGCATTCTATTCCACCAGCTTAGTCATTAGACTTAGTAGATTGTGTCAGAAGCATTAGCTTAGCCAATAAAATGAGCAGTGGGTTTAGATGTTCAGACTAATACAGCAAGAGAAAGGAATGTTGTTTGCACAAGTGAAAAACATGTAGTAGCTCTTTGTTCACAAAAATGGCAGGCTTTTTTCATTAGGAAGTTTAGTAGCATTGTAATCTAGAGAAGAAAATATTGTCATTCTTACCACATTTACTGGCACCGATTTTCTTATTGGACCTCCAACATGACAAGCATGTTAACCAGTTAACCAGGAAAAAAATAAAAGCCTGTCCTAGTGGGTTCACTTGGCGGCTTCTCTGTTTCCTCTGCAACGACAGGGATTCACAGACAGAAGACACAGTCTTTCTCAATCTAAGTAGTGTGGCTGACACACCTGAGGGGTGGGATGCCATCCAGAGGGACCTGGACAAGCTTGAGAATTGGGCCCGTGTGAACATCATGAGGTTTAGCAAGGCCAAGTGGAAGGTCCTGCACCTGGGTCGGAGCAACCCCCAATATCAATACAGGCTGGGGGATGAAGGGATAGAGAGCAGCCCTGTGGAGAGGGACTTGGGGGATACCAGTGGATGAAAAGCTGGACATGAGCCAACAATGTCCGCTTGCAGCCCAGAAGGCCAACCGTATCCTGGGCTGCATCAAAAGAAGCGTGGCCAGCAGGTCAAGGGAGGTGATTCTGCCCTTCTACTCTGCTCTGGTGAGACCTCACCTGGAGTACTGCGTCCAGCTCTGGAGTCCTCAGCACAGGAAAGACATGGACCTGTTGGAGCGGGTCCAGAGGAGAGCCACAAAAATGATCCGAGGGCTGGAGCACCTCTCCTATGAGGACAGGCTGAGAGAGTTAGGGTTGTTCAGCCTGGAGAAGAGAAGGCTGCGGGGAGACCTTATTGCGGCCTTTCAGTACTTAAAGGAGGCTTATAAGAAAGATGGGCACAAACTTTAGTAGGGCCTGTTGTGATGGGACAAGGGTTAATGGTTTTAAACTAGAAAAGGGTAGATTTAGGCTAGATATAAGGAAGAAATTTTTTACAACGAGGGTGGTGAAACACTGGAAGAGGTTGCTCAGAGAGGTGGTAGATGCCCCATCCCTGGAAACATTCAAGGTCAGGTTGGATGGGGCTCTGAGCAACCTGATCAAGATAAAGATGTCCCTGCTCATTGCAGGGGATTGGACTAGACGAGCTTTAAAGATCCCTTCCAAGCCAAACTATTCTATGATTCTCTATTTCTATATGGGCTTTTCCCATGTTAGAATCAAAAAGTGAGCTGGTCTTTTGTGGGGTATCTGACAAGAGACAGTCAAACACTAGCACAAAAGATTTCTGAATGGCCTTAGTCAAGCTGTATACGCAATAGTGGAAGAGGAAAGTCTAAAGCACGGAGAGTTAGAAGAAAGGTAGGAGACAGGAGGCTTTAGAATACAGCAGGAACATATACGTGGTATATCCAGGTGTGTAGGAATAAGAAGGATAAAGTAAATTTCTGTTGCAGAAATACAGTTGCTTCTCTTTCTTACCTGCGCCAAAACATTCTCCAAATTAATGGAAAACAATTCTAAAATCTCTAGTGACAATACTCTGTCTACGCGAAAAGCAACTACTCTTTGGCACATTCCTAACTTGCAAAATAAAACAAAAAAGAACTTTCACAACTGCACTAGTACTGCTTATCCCATAAAGGGAAGGAGAGTTTTATCTTCTGGGCATCACTAATAAGGAGGCTGTGAAGATCTTGGGCTAAAAATTGCAACCAGAACCTCAGTCTATTTTTCACAGTTCCTTAATTGAGACAGAGGTCAGACTCTAGACTCTGCACCATTTGTCTTTATTAGAAGTTCTGCAGAAGTCAGGTCATCAAACATCCCTGGATTGGTTTCTGCATACCTTGGTTGTTGCAGACAGCCAATTACATCTATCCAGGTAGTTACGCTATAAAAGGACCATGATGGCACAGTTCCGAGTTGGAGCTCTCTCCGAGCAGCTTCTTCCTTTCTTAATCTCTAGGTAAGGGACATTTTTTTGCAAGAGGTTTATAAGAGCCCATATTTTACATAATCTTAATCCTTGAAACAGGACTATTTTCTTAACTAGATTTCCTTGAAAAAGTCTCATGGTTTTCCCAGGGCAGGGGTCTAACATGATACAGACAAAAGAAAGTGAAAACACACTGCTCAGGCCTTGATCTCCCACTTATGTGCCTACTTAATTTCACATGCAAAAATATTCCCATTGATTTTGGACTCTTCACAAGCAGAATATGCAGTGCATATGTATCCATAAAACTGGGCTTCGTACACTATCACACCTACCCAAACATTTGGTGTTACTACTGGGGAAATATCGAAGTAAAGACCTCAAGATTTGAGTATAAAAAGAGAAAGAAATCATTATAATTTATAGTGTGGGAGCCATTTCTAGGCTCAAGAAGAATCAGAAAGTAATGGTTTTCTGGCTATCAGAAAACTGTTAATTGACACACAGTCTTTATGCTTTGCCAGGTCACCTCTTCAACATCATTGGCTAATGCAAAACATTTTGAAATTTCTCATTCCCTAAATGACTCCAATCTAAACGTATCAATGATTAATTTTATATCTGCATTCCAAATGGCATAGTCCTCCAACTTTTTAGTTAACCTTTCTCTTTGCAAAGGAACTTTTATTTGTTTTTATTGCAATGTGACATTACTTTTGGGTTAGAACTGAATGCTATTTAAGCATTTAAAAATTAACCTGCTGATTGGAATAAGAGGACTAAAAGTTTTGGAAACTCTCAGTCCCTTTGTCTGACTCCATAGTAAGCAACATGGACCTTAACACTTCAAAAAATTCCAACCATTTGATCAGCTTGAAACAGCTGTCAGTTTCCTGGCAAAAACTTTATTGAAATATATGCATTTAATAAAATTTGCATGATGAGAACAATTAAAATTCTGCTATTGTGTCAGAGTTCTGAGCAGTTCTGAGCCATGCCTTCTTTTTGTGTCTGCAGGAATAACACAATTCATAACTTCAATGCCCACTTTTCACTGCAAAGAGCAAGCTGTTTAATGCTGTCAACCACACCAGGTTCTCCCCCGCCATCCAATCTGCATTATTGGCCAACATATAAAAAAAAAAGCAGCCCATGTCATGCCTCCTGCTCATTCAAAATAGGGAATACCAGGCATGAAGTCTTCTTCCCTACTTGTACTGAGTGCCAGAACCAGGCTAAAAAAGAGTCCTTTTTTTCCTATATGTACATTTCTTGCAAATGAGCTCCTAATGTCAGGAGAATGCATTCATATATAAATGTGACATATGAAGGAGTACGTCCTTGACAAGCAACATTTGAGCATGAATCTACTGAATATAGACTAACATAAGTATACTAACAACATAACTAAGCTAATATAAATTAAAATATAGGCTTGTTTCTCTAATGATACTTCCATCTGTAGTAGCAACAAAAAGTATGAGGAATAAATTAATGGATTTTGTTACATTTCTTGAAACTTCTGGATTCTTTCACAGCCAGTTGTTGCACTTGACTAAATTGCCACTGAGGTTCATTGGGAAATTGGGTTTAATGCCACTGCTTCGGCATCCACCAGAAGAGAGGTCAAATCACCAGGAATCTCAGTCCTCACAGTAGTTGCCACTATACCAATAGTCTATCAATTTCTTGATATTCACCAACATTTCCAAGAAAATATAGTCTCCTGACCATCTTTCATTTTAGAACACTAACCTCTGTGAAATGCAGTGACAAAGCAGTGAAGAAATAGTAACAACAGGTCTTTCAGCCTTCTTTGAGCAGAATGGTTACTAATCCTGAATCATTTTTAGCTACTCTAAGGTAAGTGGTTTCATTTCTAGCTAAAGAGAACTATAGAAATGAAAAGGAAGGTCAAAATCAATGTGTGAATGACTACAGCCAAGTCCAAATTCAAAAAAGAAGGATTCCATTCTTCTTGGCACTTATCAATGAAAGGGTTGTTCATTCCAGCTGTGCCTCCTTGAGTGTTGAAAAGGAACAATGATTTCTGGTGAGCAGCACAGTTTGTTCATCTGAGGGCTTCCTGCCTAACAGCATCAGATCACAGAATCACAGAAATGTTTCTGAAACAAACCTCTGCAGGTCTCAAAATCCCACTCAGAGAGGAACAATTGCCAGTACTAGATCAGATCTGCCACAGCTTTGTCTAGCCAAGTCTTGAAAACCTCCAAGAACGGAGACATCCTCAGCTCTCTGGGTAACCTGTTCCTGTGCTTCTCTACCCTCCCAGTGAAAAAGTTTTTCCTAATGTCCAACCTCTCAAACAGCACTTTGTGCTGCTGTCTCATATTATATCATCTGCCACTACTGCAAAGAGTTAAACTCCATAATCTTTGCAACTGCCGTTCAAGTATTTGTAGGCTGCTGCCAGACTATCCCTCAGCTTCCTCTTTTCCATGCTGAATGAGCCCAGCTTCCCAACCTCTCTGCAAAGGCCATCTGTTCAAAATCCCTGACCCTTGAAGATGGCCTCCATTGGACTCTCCCCATTTTCAACATCCACTTCAAAAGGGGACTTAAAACAGGTTGCAGCATTCCATATGTGGTCTCCCAGAGCCATGCAGAGGGTTATAATAAATTCCTCCAATCTGCTGGCCACACCTTCCTAATGTATATAGTAGCCCACTATGCACTTTTCCTCGTTCACAATGGCAGTGCACTTTTGGCTCATATTCAAGCAGCTTTGCAGAAAAGCCCCTGGTGTCCCTGTGGAAAAGAAGTTGAAAATGAGTCAGTAGTGTGCACATGCAGCAAAGAAAGTCAACCAGCTTTTGGGCTGTACCTAAAAATAATTTAGCCAACTGTCAAGGGAAGTGACTCTTTCCTCTTTCCAGCTCTTGAGAGACCACATGTTCTGTATCCAGTTTTGGGCTCGCTCCAGTACAAGAAAGATATTGGCCTCTGAGCTCACTCCAGTACAAGAAAGATATTGGCCTCCGGGCTCACTCCAGTATGAGAGTCGCCAAGGTAGTCATGGGGCTGAAGCACAGGATGTTCAAGGAGAGACTGAGGGCGTTGGGTTTGGTCAGTATGGAGAACAAAGGCTGTGGGAGATATTATCGCTACCTACAACAATGTACTGGGAGGGAGTAGAGAGGACAGAGGCACTCTTCTCAGAGGTGCAGAAAGGCCACAGAACACAGAAAATTCCAACTCAATATAAGGAAAAAATTCCAACATGAGGGTAGATAAGCACTATATCAGGTTGAGGTTGTGGAGTCTCCATCCTTGGAGATATTCACAACACAGCTGGACAAGGCTGATCTAATGGCAGAAAGTTCAACAAGACAACCTCCAGAGACCTTTCTAACCTACATGAGCCTGTAACTCTGTTTGCCCTCCACAGTATTCCCAAGATCCTCTCCATCAAGGCTGCTACCCACCCAGCCTGTTCCCAGTCTCCCAGGTGCAGATATGCACTCTTTTTGTTGAAATTCATGCTGGCCCAATCCTCAAGTTTCTCAAGGTCAATCTGGGTAGAAACTGTGTCCTTTGCTGTATCAGCAGCTCCTCCATAACTTAGTGACACATGTAAATTTGCTGGATAGTGCTTTCTGTTTTATTATATAGGTTATTGATAAAAATACTGAAGAACATCAGCTCCATTATCAACCCTGGAGTACTTTGTGTGTTACTTACTGGCAACCAGCTGGGCACAGAGCCATTGAGTACTACACTTTGGGGCTGGCAGCCCAGCCAATTTTCAATGGTCTGATCATCCAGCCTGTACATTCTTGGCTTCCAGATGAGAGCTCCAGGGTCAGAAACCTTACTAAAGGCACATCCACCTCCCCCCGCCTTACTCCCATAACCAGCTGTTTCACTACAGAAGGCAATCAGGATGACTGTTTCTCATTACCTCCTTGTCCTGTTTGAGTTTAGAAACGGGTTCCAAGAGAAGATCATGCACATTGGTCTTTGCAGGGACTGAGGTGAGCCAGCAGCTGACAGTGTTCCAGATCCTCTTTTTTGCCTTTCTTGAATATGACTGTAACGGTCGCTTTTTCCATTCATCACAATTTTTCACAGACAATACACAGGAGCCTTGCAATCAGAGCAGCCAACAAGACAAGTACAGCAGCCAACTTTTTCAGCACCTTTAGGTCAGTCCCAGGGATATGAATATGTCCAGATGAAGTAGTTTCTAACTTGTTCACCCAGTGCTGGCTCCTTCCCAAACTGTTCTGACACTTACAGGGGTCAGGGAGAAGGTTCTGCCTGTGATGAGCAAGGTAAAAAAGGCCCTGCGTACTTCAGCCTTTTCCACATAATCCGCACTGTGTTGTCTCTTATGCACCAGCAGCCCCACATCTTCCCTTTACAACTTCTCCTTATTGCTCAATTTAATTAAGTTATTTTTATCTTTATCTAGGTTTTGACTTTCCTGATTTTGTCCCTAAGTACCTTAAAAATCCTTTTATATTCTTCCTTTGTTGCCTGTTTTTGTTTCCACTTCAAACATGTTCACTGATTGTGTTTTAGTTCATCGAGAAGCTCCCTTTCAGTCAAGCTGGCCTTGTGCTGAAACTTCTAGTTTTCCCACACAAAAGAATGGCTTGTTCCTGATCTCTCAGTGAGTTCACTTTGAAGGAGTCATTCAGCTCTGTTGGGCACCCTGCCCCTGCATGGCTGTTTCCCAGAGGATTTTGCTTAGCAATTCCTTAAAAAAACAAGTCTGTTCTCTGAAAGTCTAGAGCCCTAGCTCTGCAGTTTTATTTCTAGCCTTCCTCCAGATCCTGAACTCCATTGCTTTGCACTCCCTGCAGACTAAGATGCCACCAGTGACTGCATTTTTCATCAGTCTTTCTCAGTCTGTGAGCAGTAAGTCCTACAGAGCAACACCCCTGCCCATCCTCTCTAATGTTTGCATTGGAAATGTGTCACCCACACAGTCTATCCTTGGGTTGTTTGCATGAAGCCACACTGCCCTCACAGCAGTTGTCTGTGGACAGTTGAAGCCACCCATAATGACAGGTGCCTGCAGGTGGGAGATTTTCAGTAGGTGTTTGGAGAAGGCCTCTTCCTCTGTTTCCTATCAGTCAGGAGGTCTGTAGCAGACTCCCAAGATGTCCTCAGTGTTACTTCCCCCTCCGAAGTTGATGCAGAAGCTCCCAATAGGTGTGTCTCTAGTTTTGCCCTATAGACCTCTGTGAAGTCAAGGAGATCCTTAATATGAAAGATAGCCCACTCCTTATCTCCCCTGCATATCACTCCCCAATGGCCTGTTTGCTCCATGGATTCCCTTCTCAGCATATTCTCTGTCCCATGTGAACAGCCCCTAATAGAGACTGGCCTCACTTTTTGTCTCCACAACTCTTGATTTCCTGGTTCATCAGGAGGGGTCACT
>VYZW01039258.1:70202-86413 GCA_013401315.1 Balaeniceps rex | reverse complement strand
AGAGGCACCGATGTATCAAGGGCAGTGAATCATGCCAGATATTGCTCACTTGTCTGCCTGTTAGCAACACTGCCCATTGGATTGACTCAGATGTTCTGGTGATACATAAATAAATTGCTTGGCACTTTTTTCTGAGTTTCTCAGCACTGTATCTCATTTCTTGCAATATCCTAGCATAGTAGCAGTATTCACTGTAGTGATATAGCAGGCAATATGGACTAAGGAGAACACTAAAAATATCCTTGGACAAATCAGTCCCTAAAAGAGAGTCCATACGGGAAACAACTGGAAGAACAGATTTGCACAAAATACACAAATTTCAGCGAAGGCACATAAAAGTTGTAATCAGTGAATAGCTTATGCGCAATTATTCTTAGGAGCAAAAGGGATTTTTAAAGTGTACTAAAACATCTGATATTTGCATATAGTTGCATATTGATCTAAGCTGCAGAGGCACATTAAGGCATTCAGCTTGGAATCTTAAAGGTAGATTGGTACTCTTCAACCATGAATTTGTAACATGGCTTCAGGACTTGTATTCTTTGTGCTACAGTTTTAAGATTCATGCAAACAACAGCTGAAGTGCTATGCCACGATCTTAAGTCCTTGTTCTATTAAATTCTACTAGTTTACATTGGAGTAAGATTCACTTTATTTACGTCTTTTCTTTGTTTTAGCTGCTGTGGCTCTTGAAACTGCCAGATTCTTTGCATTTGCATTAAACATTATTCATAATAACACTAAGCATTTATATGAGCATCCATGTATTGAGTATCTTACAGAGAGTAAGTAGTTTTATTTGCAGCAACTAATGTAATGTTGCTTTCAGTTTGGTTTAAAATATTTATCTTTTCCTCTTGTGATTATATTATCCATTAAAACTGCTGAGAAAACAAGCTCTACAGTAAAAATTGCAAGTCATATTAAAAGGCACTGGTTTCCTAAATGTAATGTAAAACATTTGGACTTCATTTTCTTCCAGACACATTAAGTTTTTATGACTTCATTTTTGAAAGATTGTCCTGTGCTCCATCTTTCATATTTGTTTCTGCTCTGGCACATTATCCATTTACCAATAAATGTATTGCAAGATGGAGTTTGGAATCCTTGTGTTTTGTGATTTTTTTTAATTATTTTCTGAGTTCACCTAGAAATTCACATTAATGTCTCAGTCAAACATAAGCAATTATCTCGAAGTCAACCGAAAGATAAATGCTCAAGTGTAAGCAGAGTGCACTATTTAACTCTTCTTTGGTGCTCAAAAAGAGTATAGTAACAGCAGAGCTGTATCAAGATGTCCATTTTTCTTTTATTTAATTCCGTGTTTGAAAAACAGTATTATGACTTCAACAAAAAAAATACTATTTTAATCAGCCGTTCTTTTTAGTAACAAAAATTAGGTGCCATTCAATCCTATACAAAACATTTTTAGATTTACATAAAGTCACTATTTTATGCACAAAAACATTTGCAGAAAACTAAATTATAGTTTCCATCATATGAAAATACACCTTTTAGTTTCTCATAAAATATAAGGCATTAAGCTTTTTAAGAGGTAGCTGAAGGTAACTTCTATTAGAAGGATTGGCATTTACCACCACTATGAACCTCATCACACAGTTGTAACCCTCAGTATGCTTTGATACTGTTGACCATGTGTGGTTTACAGTTAGCCTCCAGCTTCTAGAGTTAAGGTTGCTGTCAGAACAAATAGTGTCAGAAAGCTTTGTTCTTAAAGGCCAAAAGCGGTCTTTGTGGGAGCTGACTCTAAAGAGAGTCCTGCTCCTGCATTTGCCACCAGCACTCCTTGCAACTCTGGGCAGGCCGTATTCATCACTTGTATTTTCTAGATAATAATGCTCTTTTGTCTGCCTACTTCCAGTGCATTCTCTTTATGGCAGAGACCATCTCTTCCATGGTATAAGAACACACCCAGTGCATAAAACCGAGCTTGCTGATCCCCAGTCAGGCAGGAACTTGACAGAGTAAATACAACTCTTCTTTCTTTCAGACCCATGTTGAATACAAGGTCCAAATTGTAAAACTTCAAAAAACTATATCAATGGGTAAATTTAAGCCATATCAAATTAGATATTTTCCAGCTCCTGACCCTGAACCTTTTCTTAAAACTTGAACTCTGCAAACCAAATTATTTTTAGCTTCAAAACCCTTGGCTAATTTATTTTCATTTTGGTTCAGTTTTGTATGCCTTTGTGCTTCTGGTTTCTGGCAACATCTATGAGTAAGAATGCCAAAGTCCTCTATTCGAATCTTATACTTCGCCAAATGAAAAGGGGAAAACACTCAAAATCATGCAAGGCAGTCTTTTCTCATGAGTTTTCTGTTCTCATGAACTTTGTAGGCCAATTTTGGAAATGCAAAAGTTCATAATTTAAGAGACATCAGATAAGGAACCAAACTTCTGGGATTCACCCATTTGTCACTAATTCCTCTTCCTTCTGGCAACAAAGCAAGACTGCTGAAGGGAGGAAAAAACAACAAAGAAGGGAGAAAAGTCCAGAAATTTCAAAAAATGGAATGAGAAGATCCTTGAACAGACTCAAAAGAAAGTCCTGGAGAAAAAAAAAAATTAAAAGATGACAATAGGATGGAGGGAGCTGCCTTCAGAAGGTGAACTAGGGAGAGGTAAAAAGGGATGAATGACTAAGACGGGCATCTAAGTGGATAGACATCTGTGCTTTGCCTTAAAAGCCAAAACAGCTACCTTAGACTGAACACCTCAGTTCAGACAGCTAAAGCTGAGATGAATGTTACCTAAAATAATTACTGTCTTTATTCTTGTTTATACCTCAGTAATTATTTTGTACAGAAATATTGGTAGTATTTAAGGATCCTAATTTTTATACACAGGTATTTGATGAAGTATTTATAATAGGCCTCCATAATTGTGATACATACCCTTCAAAACTCTTGATTGTGATCAAAACCACTATTATAACTTGTAGATAAACACTGTACCTTCGAGTAGTGTACTACAACATATGGGAATTTAACGTAGTTGCATACAAATCCTGTGTGGGAAAAGGGAAAAAAAGTACTCAGGTCAGTCCACTTACACTCACACATCTGTACATCTAGCTACCCATGCACTGCAGTGTTCTGTGAACTCACACCATGTCCTCTGCACTTCTCCAGTTATTTAAAGTCCCTTGATATAAAGAGCTTTATGAATTTCCCTTGTCTTGGAACTTGGAATTACAGACACTTTAATCATATGGTTCTCATGTCATCTGATCAAATGATTCTAATCTTCTGAATTTTCACAGCATTGCACGACTTTTAGCCACATGACTTTCATCATATTTGGTGGATGTCAGGAGGCTAAAACCTCACACATCACTTTGAAAATGTACTCCTTTAAAGTGCTATTGTTAATCATGTTCACGGGTGCCTGCTGTGATTCCTTGCAGTGCTTTCTTAGGCTCACAGCTGGTTTTGATTTCTGTGGATGACGCAAAACTGCTCTTCTCGCCCACCAGACACTAAGTTTACTTTCTTTGCTGAAATCACAAGTCTGCAAAATCTTTATTTTTTCACTAAAGAAACCCTTTTTATGACTAACTTGATGTTATTTTAGTTAGTGTTTGGCAGAAATTAATTTCATTTTTATTCTTCAGTTCTAAAAACAACATAAGAATAGTGATTAATGAAAGAAACCTCTTAGTAGAAATCTAATATATACACTAAATATGCATCTGTCTATGATATATATAGTTGTCTATATAGAGACATACTTGTAAATGCTGTATATGGAAATAAGTATGAGTAGGCAGAGGTATCAACTATATTACTAAGATCTGATGAAAATTAGTCTAATCTTCTCTTAGATTTGACTCAAGGCAACTACACAAAATTTGTCTGCTGGGTTCTCAACATTGGTTGTGATCGTTAACATTTACATTGAGTAGTGCATGAATGGCTCAGAAAATCATGGCCCAGAGTGCCCCACAATTACTGGGCAAAAAATAAATGGCACTGCCGGCCTTGTACGTTACCTTGTCTAGAAGCAGCCACTTCCAGCCTGAGACTCTCTCTCCCCTTCTTTCTTAAAAGATTGACCTCTCTTCCGAAAAACAAGACAAGCTCGAGCCTACTGTTGCACAATGGCCACAAAGTAGCTCTTAACATTAGCTAGCAAGTTCTCCTCTCAGCATTATCATAGTTGCTCTTCAAGAAGAGAAACAGCAAGTATTTTTCCAAGAGACTCATTTATGGGGTTCTCTGATACCAGTCCGTCTTTCTTTCCCTTAGGCAGTATTTATACAGGAAACTCAGTCTCCCACAACTTCTGGGAGGAGCCCAGGAATGCTGCCCTCACATGTAGAGCTTCACACATACAGCACTTTTCTCTGTTCCTCAGCAATAACTTTCAAATGAGGGAAGAGGAGAACATTACAACCATCAGTTAATATCCAAAATGTTCCCCTCCATTGTAAACAGCCTTATGTCTGCTGTAAAATAGAACATTGCACTGTTTGCTGGCATTCACAGAAATAGTCCTTTATTAGAGATACCTGATCCATGTTGCAGAAATACAGGATGTAGGATGAGATCCAGTGTTCTGGACCCAGTAATCCTAACAGGGGGTTTATCTTGTTGCACCAATATAATACAATTCGCAATAAGAAAAATCTTATCACTGACCACCTCCTTTTCCAGCCTGCCATAAACTTGTGCACTTTAAGGAAGGCATTTTCATTTCTGAGTTGCTGGAGACAGATTTACCCCTTCAGATGCCAGGAATTTAACTAATGGCACACAAGGTGCTGGGGTGGTCAGTGGGAGCGACAGGCCTGCCCTGCTCTGGCCCTCCAGCCAACCTCTCATGTGCCTGGCAAGGCATTCCTAGGGAAAAGTTTCCACTAAACATATACTTTTTCAGTGAAATGCAGTTAGGAAAGGTTATTCCTTCCTTTAATTACTTCAGCTTTATGCCTAATGCTCGGTGGAACATATCCAGGCCTTGCTGACTCTGAAAGACTCACGAGCCAGCCACTACTTTGAGGTGCATCTGTCTGCATTTACAGGGAGGGTGCCAAGAATAGCAAAGGTTTAGATCTCTAGAGCCAAGATTTCTGAAAACACAGACCAAAAAGCATTAATTTTTGACATCGGAATGAGTCAACTCCAACAGATGAGACAGATTGAAATAAAAGGTTAGAAAACAAAGCTGCCCTTTGGCATGCAGGTCCCTTTCACCAGTCTTCTCTCAGGCCAACCAGGAGCCCTGGGTTGCAACAAACACTGGGCAGCCTGCATGGGGTCCACTGGGAAGGTCTTCTTCCCATCACCTCCAAGACACATGTATTTGTTCCCTAAACCTCTCAGAAAACTTCCAGTGTCTAAACACTGCAGGCTTCTGCCTGCTGGCTCCCTCATGCTCTCACGCTGACCGTCCCATCTTCTACCCGAGACGTGCATGCCTAGATAGTCCAAGAGAAATCTCCTCCTCCCAGGAGCTTCATCTGACCCAGAGAGCAGCATCCAGGACAAAGCAGGCAGGGGTCTCCTTCCTGCTGCCCAGCCACTCTTTCTAGCAGAAGACAACATGCAGTACATCTACAGCAAGTGGTAAGCACATCGAGCATGCTATCACCACCACTGTTGCATTGCCTCTATGAAAGGCCACAATCATTCTCATAGCAAAGGAATGCTTCTCATGAACAAGGTAACCATTTCAACTTCGAGAGAGTCTGCAGTATTGCTCAGTACCTCAATGTTTCATTTCAGTTCGATTTCTTCATTTGTCACCTTCAACATGAATTCAAAACTTGGTTCTCATTGGAGCTTCCGAGCTGTAGCAAAGGCAGAGGTCTCAATATTACCAGCTGGAATGGAGGATCACCTTTTCTCTCTCTTTGACATCCATGGGTTATTGCTAACAAGTTTTTAGCAGGACTGAAAGCCCTTTTTAAAAAAAAAAAAAAACACGCTAGGAGGAAGGTGGTAAGTTTTCAACTTCCTTCTCTATCTTCTTTGCTGACAGGTGTTTGAAACAAGATCAGCCTTTGATTATTGCCACAGGAAATGGATGATTTGGGTTCAACCAGATTACTCATGTAGAAAAAGATGGTCAAGTACTTACTGCATATCAATATCCTATCTTGGGTTTTGTTCAGAGGATCAAGGCTTGATTTGGGTTTTTTCCTAGACCTTTTGACTCCAGGCATAAACAGACCATCAAATGCAGTTTACGTCTTCAAGGCTTCCAATCAAAAGGGCTAAATCTTCTGGTTTTCCATAACTGAAAGCTTAGATTAGTTTCATAGTGGTAAACTTTGATAACATAGACAGGTAAAAAATTTGTCACCTACATGCATAAGATAATAAAGTCTGTTACAAACACATTAATTCTCTTCCTTTTTTCCTGTGTTTCTTCCCTCAGTTTCACTTACTTTATCTTCAGAGATTCCAACTCTGTTCACAGAGAAAAAACTTCCCTCTCTCTCCAAACGTCACTTTTAACTGGGGACTGTTTTCTGTTTACTTACTTTTTTGATGTATGCTCACAGATACTCCTCTGACTTTTCTAAACTCAGTTGAAAAGGCTGCAGGCTTTCTGTACCACAATCATATACTTCTATGATTTGACACTTGTATGTAATGGTTCTTTTTGTTTCATCATCTCTTGACATACATACTTCCTGACATACATCAAAGTTTTTATCTTTGTTATTTCTGATAACCAGCTGTTGTTTTCCTTACAATTATCTGTTTCAGTTTACTCTAAATCTCTCATACACTGTCTCTGGTCATAAAACTAAAGTCAGTGCGTGCTTACAAAATCGACCTGTTCATGTTTGGGGATTCAAGCACTGGACACTGAAATTGTAAGGGACCAGCTCTATCAGCTGAATGTTCACAAGTCCATGGGGCCTGGTGGGATTCATCCCAGAGTACTGAAGGAGCTAGCAGATGTTATGGCAGGACCCCTCTCAATCACCTACCAAAGGTCTTGGGAGTCCAGGGAGGACCCCCCTGACTGGAAGCTAGCCAGTGTTATTCCAATTTACAAAAAGGGCATGAGCGAAGACCCATGGAACAACAGACCTGTTAGTCTAACCTCAGTTCCTGGAAAATTCATGGAGAATATTATACTGAGTACTATTGAAAGGCATTTAAAGAATAATGCAATCATCAGGCACAGTCAACATGGGTTCACAAAGGCAAAGTCCTGTTTAACCAATTTGATATCATTCTATGATAAGGTCACACACCTAGCGGATTAAAAGAAGGCAGTAGATGTAGTTTTTCTGGATTTTAGTAAGGCTTTTGATACTGTCCCTCACAGCATCCTTCTGGGCAAGTTGTCCAACTGTGGGATGAGCAGGTTCATGGTGCACTGGGTGAAGAACCGGCTGAAGGGCAGAGCTCACAGTGTTGTAATGAATGGGGCTATATCTGGCTGGTCACCAGCGGTGTTCCTCAGGGTTCAATTCTAGGGCCAGTCCTGTTCAATATATTTATCAACGATCTGGATGCAGGACTTGAATGCACCATTGGCGAGTCTGCTGATGATACCAAAACTAGAAGGTCCTGTTGACTCTCTTCAGGGACAAGAGGCCTTGCAGAGGGATCTAGGTAGATTGGAGCATTGGGCAATGATTAATGGGATGGAATTTAACAAGTCCAAATGCTGGATTCTGCACCTAGGATGGAGTAATGCCAGGCACAAGTATAAATTGGGAGAGTGGCTGGAGAGCAGCCCTGCAGAGAGGGATCTGGGGATGCCGGCTGACAACAGGCTCAGTATGAGTCAGCAGTGCGCCCTGGCAGCCAAGAGGGCAAACCCCATCCTGGCATGTGTCAAACACTGTATAACCTGCCGGTCAAAAAAGATGATTATCCTGCTGTATTCAGCATTGGTGCAGCCTCACCTTGAATACTGTGTGCAGTTCTGGGCCCCACAGTTTAAGAAGAATGTTAAGGTCCTTGAATGTGTTCAGAGGAGGGCAACAAAGCTGGTGACAGGGATGGAAGGAATGTCCTATGACGAGTGGCTAAGCACTTTGGGCTTCTCTAGTTTGGAGAAAAGGAGGCTGCAGGGAGACCTCATTGCTCTCTACAGCTTCCTGAGGAGGGGAAGTGGAGAGGGAGGTGCTGAGCCCTTCTCCCTGGCATCCAGTGACAGGATGCGTGGGAATGGTGCAAAGCTGCACCAGGGGAGTTTTAGACTGGACATTACGATATGTTTCTTTACCAAGAGGGTGGTCAAACACTGGACCAGGCTTCCTAGAGAGGTGGTCGATGCCCCAAGCCTGACAGTGTTTAAGAGGCATTTGGACAACGCCCTTTATAACATGCTTTAACCTTTGGTCAGCCCTGAAGTGGTCAGACAACTGGACTAGATGATCGTTGTAGGTCCCTTCCAACTGAAATATTCTAGTCTAGTCTAGTTTAGTCTATTCTGTTTTAAATATCAGGACCAATTCAAAATGCTGCAAATAAATATGCATACAGAACTGGCCAACATCTCAGTCCTATTCTCACAATCCCTCTCCAAATTCAACAGCATACTGCAATTATTACTGGTCAGTATTATCTTTCTTCATTCTGTTCTGTGTTTCTTAATCTCTGGAACTCACTTCTATACTTAATTTTGCTTTTATGGTTGTTAAATTCAAATAGAAATTTTTCTGTCTTATTTCCATTCAGCTGACCCCTATAATGGAAATTAAATANTCTCAATCACCTACCAAAGGTCTTGGGAGTCCAGGGAGGACCCCCCTGACTGGAAGCTAGCCAGTGTTATTCCAATTTACAAAAAGGGCATGAGCGAAGACCCATGGAACAACAGACCTGTTAGTCTAACCTCAGTTCCTGGAAAATTCATGGAGAAGATTATACTGAGTACTATTGAAAGGCATTTAAAGAATAATGCAATCATCAGGCACAGTCAACATGGGTTCACAAAGGCAAAGTCCTGTTTAACCAATTTGATATCATTCTATGATAAGGTCACACACCTAGCGGATTAAAAGAAGGCAGTAGATGTAGTTTTTCTGGATTTTAGTAAGGCTTTTGATACTGTCCCTCACAGCATCCTTCTGGGCAAGTTGTCCAACTGTGGGATGAGCAGGTTCATGGTGCACTGGGTGAAGAACCGGCTGAAGGGCAGAGCTCACAGTGTTGTAATGAATGGGGCTATATCTGGCTGGTCACCAGCGGTGTTCCTCAGGGTTCAATTCTAGGGCCAGTCCTGTTCAATATATTTATCAACGATCTGGATGCAGGACTTGAATGCACCATTGGCGAGTCTGCTGATGATACCAAAACTAGAAGGTCCTGTTGACTCTCTTCAGGGACAAGAGGCCTTGCAGAGGGATCTAGGTAGATTGGAGCATTGGGCAATGATTAATGGGATGGAATTTAACAAGTCCAAATGCTGGATTCTGCACCTAGGATGGAGTAATGCCAGGCACAAGTATAAATTGGGAGAGTGGCTGGAGAGCAGCCCTGCAGAGAGGGATCTGGGGATGCCGGCTGACAACAGGCTCAGTATGAGTCAGCAGTGCGCCCTGGCAGCCAAGAGGGCAAACCCCATCCTGGCATGTGTCAAACACTGTATAACCTGCCGGTCAAAAAAGATGATTATCCTGCTGTATTCAGCATTGGTGCAGCCTCACCTTGAATACTGTGTGCAGTTCTGGGCCCCACAGTTTAAGAAGAATGTTAAGGTCCTTGAATGTGTTCAGAGGAGGGCAACAAAGCTGGTGACAGGGATGGAAGGAATGTCCTATGACGAGTGGCTAAGCACTTTGGGCTTCTCTAGTTTGGAGAAAAGGAGGCTGCAGGGAGACCTCATTGCTCTCTACAGCTTCCTGAGGAGGGGAAGTGGAGAGGGAGGTGCTGAGCCCTTCTCCCTGGCATCCAGTGACAGGATGCGTGGGAATGGTGCAAAGCTGCACCAGGGGAGTTTTAGACTGGACATTACGATATGTTTCTTTACCAAGAGGGTGGTCAAACACTGGACCAGGCTTCCTAGAGAGGTGGTCGATGCCCCAAGCCTGACAGTGTTTAAGAGGCATTTGGACAACGCCCTTTATAACATGCTTTAACCTTTGGTCAGCCCTGAAGTGGTCAGACAACTGGACTAGATGATCGTTGTAGGTCCCTTCCAACTGAAATATTCTAGTCTAGTCTAGTTTAGTCTATTCTGTTTTAAATATCAGGACCAATTCAAAATGCTGCAAATAAATATGCATACAGAACTGGCCAACATCTCAGTCCTATTCTCACAATCCCTCTCCAAATTCAACAGCATACTGCAATTATTACTGGTCAGTATTATCTTTCTTCATTCTGTTCTGTGTTTCTTAATCTCTGGAACTCACTTCTATACTTAATTTTGCTTTTATGGTTGTTAAATTCAAATAGAAATTTTTCTGTCTTATTTCCATTCAGCTGACCCCTATAATGGAAATTAAATATTATTCCTTATATAAATTTAATCTAATTAATTTTCATTTGTTCCATAACTTTAATAATATAATATTATATAACACTAAGATTCTGTATTACNTCTCAATCACCTACCAAAGGTCTTGGGAGTCCAGGGAGGACCCCCCTGACTGGAAGCTAGCCAGTGTTATTCCAATTTACAAAAAGGGCATGAGCGAAGACCCATGGAACAACAGACCTGTTAGTCTAACCTCAGTTCCTGGAAAATTCATGGAGAAGATTATACTGAGTACTATTGAAAGGCATTTAAAGAATAATGCAATCATCAGGCACAGTCAACATGGGTTCACAAAGGCAAAGTCCTGTTTAACCAATTTGATATCATTCTATGATAAGGTCACACACCTAGCGGATTAAAAGAAGGCAGTAGATGTAGTTTTTCTGGATTTTAGTAAGGCTTTTGATACTGTCCCTCACAGCATCCTTCTGGGCAAGTTGTCCAACTGTGGGATGAGCAGGTTCATGGTGCACTGGGTGAAGAACCGGCTGAAGGGCAGAGCTCACAGTGTTGTAATGAATGGGGCTATATCTGGCTGGTCACCAGCGGTGTTCCTCAGGGTTCAATTCTAGGGCCAGTCCTGTTCAATATATTTATCAACGATCTGGATGCAGGACTTGAATGCACCATTGGCGAGTCTGCTGATGATACCAAAACTAGAAGGTCCTGTTGACTCTCTTCAGGGACAAGAGGCCTTGCAGAGGGATCTAGGTAGATTGGAGCATTGGGCAATGATTAATGGGATGGAATTTAACAAGTCCAAATGCTGGATTCTGCACCTAGGATGGAGTAATGCCAGGCACAAGTATAAATTGGGAGAGTGGCTGGAGAGCAGCCCTGCAGAGAGGGATCTGGGGATGCCGGCTGACAACAGGCTCAGTATGAGTCAGCAGTGCGCCCTGGCAGCCAAGAGGGCAAACCCCATCCTGGCATGTGTCAAACACTGTATAACCTGCCGGTCAAAAAAGATGATTATCCTGCTGTATTCAGCATTGGTGCAGCCTCACCTTGAATACTGTGTGCAGTTCTGGGCCCCACAGTTTAAGAAGAATGTTAAGGTCCTTGAATGTGTTCAGAGGAGGGCAACAAAGCTGGTGACAGGGATGGAAGGAATGTCCTATGACGAGTGGCTAAGCACTTTGGGCTTCTCTAGTTTGGAGAAAAGGAGGCTGCAGGGAGACCTCATTGCTCTCTACAGCTTCCTGAGGAGGGGAAGTGGAGAGGGAGGTGCTGAGCCCTTCTCCCTGGCATCCAGTGACAGGATGCGTGGGAATGGTGCAAAGCTGCACCAGGGGAGTTTTAGACTGGACATTACGATATGTTTCTTTACCAAGAGGGTGGTCAAACACTGGACCAGGCTTCCTAGAGAGGTGGTCGATGCCCCAAGCCTGACAGTGTTTAAGAGGCATTTGGACAACGCCCTTTATAACATGCTTTAACCTTTGGTCAGCCCTGAAGTGGTCAGACAACTGGACTAGATGATCGTTGTAGGTCCCTTCCAACTGAAATATTCTAGTCTAGTCTAGTTTAGTCTATTCTGTTTTAAATATCAGGACCAATTCAAAATGCTGCAAATAAATATGCATACAGAACTGGCCAACATCTCAGTCCTATTCTCACAATCCCTCTCCAAATTCAACAGCATACTGCAATTATTACTGGTCAGTATTATCTTTCTTCATTCTGTTCTGTGTTTCTTAATCTCTGGAACTCACTTCTATACTTAATTTTGCTTTTATGGTTGTTAAATTCAAATAGAAATTTTTCTGTCTTATTTCCATTCAGCTGACCCCTATAATGGAAATTAAATATTATTCCTTATATAAATTTAATCTAATTAATTTTCATTTGTTCCATAACTTTAATAATATAATATTATATAACACTAAGATTCTGTATTACAATGGATGATTCTGCTTCTTTTTGTTATATGTTAAAAAAAAAAAAAAAACACAAAACAATTCTCACTGTCTTTTAGGCTCCCCTCCTGGTCAGCAGGAAACCTTTTTCTGTCCCCTGGCTATAGAGGGAGCTCCAACAACAAGTCTAGACCCATCTAGAATTTGATTCAACGGCTCGCACATTGGTGTCAAGTGCTTTTTGAATGCCCAGGAGTACACATGGCATCCACAGGGGGTGGGTAAATGTGTCACAAGACCTATGGAGGACCCATACCCTCCCTGAGCAGCATCTAGAGGACACGAAAGATTGCCTAAGACATCTCAAAAGGTATTGCCTAAATACCTTCCAGATTGCCTACATGTAAATGTTGTCATCATAAACTGAATTCCACTTCTTGGTTTCTGTTCAGTTGCACAAGTTTTAGTGCCTACTGCTATTTCTGGCATTGTCTGGCCTCTGGCTGCCACATGCAAAGAATGGCTTACCTAGCATATTTGCCAGCCTTATGTTGCAAAGAAATAGGTACCCGATGCTATTTGCGTCACTCGAGGGTACCTAAGACTTCTGCACAAGGCTGACACGTACAGCACAGCTCCTACGGGATGCCTCATCACCAAAAATTCACCATCTTCACAGTCATTTCTCCCACACAGACATTTTCGAAAATATTTACAACTTAAAAAGATTTTCCAGTGGAATCACCAACAGAACAAAGCAGGCTAAAGTAAAAACTAGAAAGCTTTCTTCTACTTCTCTACTAGGGATCATGGAATTCATTCTCAAAAAGAAAGTGACAGAATCCTTTCACAGTTGGATTAATGAGCTGTTTTCCTCATTTGTGATGATTCAGCTGATTACTCATTCACCAACTTAATATTTCTCTATTCTCCATGTTCCCTATTCCCCCCAAAAGTGACCCAAGAGTAAATTAAAACAAAGTATTCATGTAGTAACACAAGTAAGATATGTCATTGCTTTAAGGCTACTTTGGAGAGTAGAGTTCTTCTTCTCAGACATAGTCAAGAGTTTTTTCCTCTGATTAGCTAATCCTGGCCAAGAACTGAAAAAAAATATGCACAATGGTACTTGCCCTTTGCAGTGAAATAACTACTTATCAGATATGGCACTGTGTTTTTATTGCTAATTGCTATAATTAGTCATAAACATTAATGAGGGGGTTAACAAGCAACAGTTTCACACACTCTTTTTCTCCCCTGTAGTGCCTGACTATTTGCTTTTTGTATCTTGCTGTTCTCCTTGTCTGATTCTTTTCTTCTCTGGCACAGGCATGAACCTTTCTTTGGTCTGATTTGAGGACCCAAATCCTTCATTTCGTGTGCAAGGAGCTTTTGCCTCCATTGTTTCACTTCCCACAGCTGTGCTAAGCCCTTTGTTTCTGCAAAGTTTTTCCTATGATCAACTCTGATTACAGGAAAACAGTTTAAATTCCCTGTAAGGCATCTTACAGACATATAATATATTATTACTTGCTTAATCATCACAAGTGACTCCCAGTTGAGAAAGAACAGGACAACATAGTGTAAATAACATTAGCAATTGCGAAACAAGAGCAATGTAGTGTATGAGTCTTGCTGTAGTTGAACTGAAAGCCTCTGCCTTCACTCATCTGGTGCTGCTTATGTGCTCCTCATGGCTTAAAAGAGTTGGCTGGCAGGTTACGTTCAATCAAATAAACCTCCAACATCCCTGAGGTGTCTTTCTCAGAAGACATCCTTCCTCTTTCTGTGTCTCGGCTCTGTGTGTGGGAGCTGTGTGAGCCATGGCACTACACACTAACAGGTTCTTGAGACTTGTTTTATAGTTCACTCCAAAGGGTGCACTGGAGCACAGTTTATCACCAAATCAAAACAGTATCTGGACTTGACTGGTTATACAGTCTATTCTGAATCCTTTTAGTCCCCAGGAGTGATGATCATTTCAGTTAAATTCATTCCTGCTATTAAAAACCATACAACTAATGTGTCAATGGAAGTTGAGCACTCTGATTTACATTGTGATAGTCTCATTAATTTTCAGTGTCTCAGGGGCCATTAACCATTTGCACAAAAGCTCATGTTTCATTTTGGAGAGATTTAATCTTTGGAAGGTCTCTCTGACTTACTGGTCAATTCTTACCACAGTTTTAAAAAAATTACTAAGTCTTCTTATCTAGTAACAATCTTATTTCTTTAAGTTAAACATGCATGGGCTGGGGCAACTGCATAACATTTGTTAAAAAACCTCCCACCAACCTACAGCAATTGCTTTGGGCAGTTCACATGGTTAAGTACTAAGATGTGCACTGCTGCACAAAGGATGCTGAAACAGGTTTACATACGCAGAGCTTCGTTAGCAAGACTTACAGCTCAAGGACCCTAACTGTCAACAGGCATTGGTTTTAACGGTGAAAGTTACTTTTGGGGAAGATAAAAACAAAAAAAGAGGAAAGAGAAAAGGAAAAAGGAAAACTCTCCCTAGGGGTCAGCAGGAAAGAGCAGCAATGGGGACCCATAGGGGCACCCTCCTCCGAGGGTGCTGTCTAGTGCAGCTCTTGTGACTGTGACATTCTCACTGTGCTTTTTCAGGAGTACTGTACACTTCTTACCAGCACCCGCTCAGGCTCCCTGTTCGTTGTTCCTGTCAGGATGCTCCTCACACTGAATGGAATATGCTTGACTTGGCACAAGTGTTGCAGGTGATCAATTGCAAAGCTTCCATCCATATATATTATTGGGTAACATAAGGTACTTAAATTACCACTGTCTACTTTGTTACACACTACTTTTTAGTTTAATATAAATGAAAACCTCCAAATTAAGGGGTAAGAATAGGGTAAGGAGGGTAAAGAAGGTAAAGAAGACAGGGAGATTCCCACACCAGTGGCAGGGCCTTCCCTTGAGAACCGTCATACCAGTGTCAGGGTTTGCAGGTGCAAGGCCTTGAAAACAGCACCACAAAAACAGCTGCATGAGAACAAGGGGAAAATAGTGCCCCAAAGGCTTTCAAAAGACATTGCCATAAGAGCTTAGGTAAGACAGAACTGCCAGGGAAAGGCAAGCCAGAGCCTTGTAAAAGGAAGGGCCTAAGCATTGAAAAACTAAGGCACCATGCAACAGCACTTATCTCACACAACAAAACATCTGTGGTGCATGACTCCTTTTTGAAAAATTAAAGCTGAATCTAATTTTGAAAGTTGATTTTGTAAAACTACTGTCTAGCCAAGGGAATGATAGCATAACAACACAACAGCTTCTCTACAAGACCTTGAGAGTGTCCCTTGCTTTTCTGGCACAAGATTTGGGTGGGAGTGTCGATCTGCTCGAGGGTAGGAAGGATCTACAAAGGGATATGGACAGGCTGGATTGATGGGCTGAGGCCAATTGTATGAGGTTCAACAAGGCCAAGTGCCAGGTCCTGCACTTGGGTCACAACAACCCTGTGCAACGCTACAGGCTTGGGGAAGACTGGCTGGAAAGCTGCCTGACAGAAAAGGACTTGGGGGTGTTGGTCAACAGCTGGCTGAATATGAGCCAGAAGTGTGCCCACGTGACCAAGAAGGCCAACAGCATCCTCGCTTGTATCAGAAATAGTGTGGCCAGCAGGAGTAGGGAAGGATTGTCTCCCTGTACTCGGCACTGGTGAGGCCGCACCTCAAATACTGTGTTCAGTTTTGGGCCCCTCACTACAAGAAAGACATTGAGGTGCTGGAGCATGTCCAAAGAAGGGCAACAAAGCTGGTGAAGGGTCTAGAGCACAAGTCCTATGAGGAGCAGCTGAAGGAACTGGGGTTGTTTAACCTGGAGAAAAGGAGGCTGAGGGGAGACCTTAT
>VYZW01039258.1:46583-68783 GCA_013401315.1 Balaeniceps rex | reverse complement strand
GAAAAGGACTTGGGGGTGTTGGTCAACAGCTGGCTGAATATGAGCCAGAAGTGTGCCCACGTGACCAAGAAGGCCAACAGCATCCTCGCTTGTATCAGAAATAGTGTGGCCAGCAGGAGTAGGGAAGGATTGTCTCCCTGTACTCGGCACTGGTGAGGCCGCACCTCAAATACTGTGTTCAGTTTTGGGCCCCTCACTACAAGAAAGACATTGAGGTGCTGGAGCATGTCCAAAGAAGGGCAACAAAGCTGGTGAAGGGTCTAGAGCACAAGTCCTATGAGGAGCAGCTGAAGGAACTGGGGTTGTTTAACCTGGAGAAAAGGAGGCTGAGGGGAGACCTTATCACTCTCTACAACTACCTGAGAGGAGGTTGTAGCGAGGTGGGTGTCAGTCTCTTTTCCCAAGTACAAATGATAGGTCAAGAGGTAATGTCCTCAAGTTGCGCCAGGGGAGGTTTAGATTGGATATTAGGAAAAATTTCTTCACCGAAAGGGTTATCAAGCACTGGAACAGGCTGCCCAGGGAAGTAGTTCAGTCCCCACCCTTGGGGGTATTTAAAAGATGTGTGGATGCTGGTGGACACGGCAGTGTTTGGTTCACGGTTGGGCTCAATGATCTTAAAGTTCTTTTCCAACCTAAATGATTCTATGATTCTAAGTTTTGTGCAATCTAGGACATGATTCATGTAAAATGTATCCGTAATTAAAGGAATGGTCCGAACTGCCCAGTCTTTGGCATCTCCTATGTCTAGAGACATCTAAAGCACATCTGATGCCTCTCTGGTTGTCCTGAATATCCCATAAGCACCTGACACACATACCTGAGAAATGCTGGATTCAGCAGCAGCTCTTCAAGAAAGAGATGGAAGTTTTGGTGGTTCCTAAACTGAAAGGATCAACTATGCTCTGTTGCTGAAGAAAATAGAACAAGCTCATTCCAAGGGAGCATTATCTTCAAAGGACACAGGATGATTTCTGTCGATCCACTCTGTCCTACCTATAAAAAACCTAAGATACTCAGTGCAGACTGCCTCTTTTAAAGTGTTTCCACAGTGGACTGAGTTCCTAAATACCTTAGAACAAATGATAGGAAGTAAGAATTCAGCTTCCTTCCTTACTTTATGCTACCCTTAGTAATAGATCTAGTAATAGCTAGTAATTGCTAGTAACAGCTGACTTTTAAAAGGACAATGTTCTTCAGCTTCTGCTCTGTATTAAAGGATGATGACCTCAAGAATTAATCTTCCACTGCTATTCTGCTTTTTTGTAAATAGAATAATTTGCCAACTGCTACATTTGCACTCCTTTAAAAGTGAAGAAGATGTCACTCTTCAAATATGTTGCTGCTTACTGTTTGGGTTTTGATGGCTTTATCACTAGCCAGTTAGTGTGTGAGATTTTTTTCCAGTTATGCTTTTCACATCAAACCAGTACAAAATAGCCATACTGTCAGGATGCTGAGCTTATGGAGACAGCAATAATGTAATTTCTGCCCCTGGAATCTTATTTAGGGAGGATTTTGGGTACTTTTCCAAGGTCAGTAGGTCTGTGTCAATGCATGTCATTGATATCCAGAGGGTCAAGAGAGAGGCATTTCTAAACATGTTGTTTTCCAAAAATGCCTTTGAGCTAGTAGGTGGTCCAGCATGTCCAGACTGTTACAAACATGGAAGCTTTTATTCTAGGCTTTAAATACTTTCTGTTACCCTGATCCCACATAGTATATGGGCACTAAATAGCCAGGAAGATTTCAAATCAGGGCATTCATTTGGTCACAGGCATTTCTATATTAGATAAGCATCTCACATGACTGAGACCCCATGTATATTGTTTTACATTGAACCCTTACTATAGCAGGCACCCTGTAGAATGGGTCCTACCTCAGTGAGTCTTTGGGAGGTTATTATGCTGAGTGATGAAGTACATTAACTACCTCTCACACGCTCACCTCTAACACTATTGCTGTGTATGGTCTGCAGTCTTTCTTCCATTTCCAAAGTTTCAATTCTACCTGTGTAAGAGTACGAGCTATGGACATCATCTGTGTAAAGGGTTTCTATTAGGGCCCAAATAATTATAAAGAAAAATCCTCCCTTGAGATCAGTGGCTACTCAGAACCTATAGCAAATCTGAATGTAAGCCTAAAGGTGTGTTAATTTCAATTATTTGACTGAAATGTCAATGACAATTTATGAGGTCGGGAAAGGGAGAGAAAAGCTCAACGCTACAAAATATCACAAGCTGACCACATTAAAAAGAAAAAAACCCACAGCATATCTTCCTTCTAGGATATTTCACTTCTCATGTGATCTAAGCAAATAACAAAAACTGTCCAAGGACAATGTCTTAACAATTCAGTTCCTAGAAAAAGTACAGTAACTTACATGTCCATAAGCCAAAAATTCAGAGCAGGGTTTACCCTAACCCTGCATGAATATAGCTCTGCCTTTGCAGAATTTTTGTTTATCTGTGGGAAGTAGTACTGCAGTGGATAGTAGTAATTTTGGCAGTGTAAATGGCCATTAGGGAAATGATAAAAATTATCCCAAAAGCTAAACATTTAAAAAATGCTTCAGTTACCATTCTGTTTTGATTATCTCTTCCCCCCCGCCCCAAGTCTGTACTCAGCCTTTCTGGTCTCTGCCAATCACGCCACCAGTCTTTCTTGTTTTACAGTCAGCCATGAATACCCCAAAAAGTTTCATGCTAAGACTGTCTCTATTAAAAAAAAAAAACAAGAAAAAAAAAACAACCTTTGTTTATTATGTACCCTTGTGTTCAGATACAGATATACATGCAGTGGGCTGTTGCAGAAAAGATCAGGCATATTTTATTTCCTTGATTAGCACTCAACAGGCTGCTAGTGTCAGGAGCTTAATTCAGTTTTCCGCACATAAACATCTGATGCCCTTTGAGGTGCTCTAGAGTACTCCACCTGGCCTCCAGCAGCAGGTCTCGAAGGCCATGGTTTCCCCCCAGCTCTGTATCTTCTCTTCTGGCCTACTGAGGATGTCTTAGACTCATAAACTTAAATATCTAGAATCATTTTAGACAGCCAAAGGTAACTGAAACACTGCCGACAGCATGTTTACATTAGGGTGAAGAAAGTATTTCTCTGGGCTCAGAGCAATGACAAGAGGCTCAGTTAGGCATATCTGAGACATCCTGAAAAAGTGAGGAGAAAATAAATAGCATAGGCAAGAAAGAAAAAAAGAGCAAAACCAAAGCCTGGAAGTGCTTCTACTCCGGTGCCGGATACCTGAAAATTAGGACGGGGAAACACTGGGCAGGCACTGAGTGGTCGCCCTGATACAGCAGCACATCAGAGGCATCCTGGAAGGACTACAATCAATGTGATGCACTGTTTGTAGGTTATCAACTTCAGAGGGGCAGAATGCATAGGTGAGGGAGTAGCGAGGGAGTACAGCAGCTCAGGTATCACAAAAAAAAAAGAAGCATCCTGAAATTTCTATTGGTAGAAATCCCATATTCTAAAAATAAAAGTGTAAACTAGAACTGTTCTGCTGAGCCCATTTTGGAATGATGATAATGATCAGGAAAAGTTCAACAACACTAGACAAGCTGTGGATTTTAAAGATTTAGTACAATAAGCGATTTCAGCCACCCAGTAAAGGACTGCTTCCTCAACCAGTCAGTTGCAGGACCCACAAGATGTGGCCTTAAGGGTCCACAAGGCCTAATTCAAAAGATATTAATGGGAAAGCTGTTCTGCAATAATATTTGCAATACAGTTGGTTTCAAAGTTGTAATAGCAGACAGTAAGGTAAATCAACCCATCACAAGGAATTTCAAGAAAAAGGACTCTCTAAAATCAGATAATTAGGAAAAAAAAAAAAGAAGAAAAAAAAAAAACACGAAACACCAAAACAAAAAAATCACACTCCAAACCTGAAAAAAAATGCAATCCAAAAAGCAGCTTGGAGGCTATTCTAAAACACCAGGATACTCAGGTAACCTCCATGCTGCAATTCAGAAAAAAAAAAAAAAAAATTCAATTAAAAAAGAATTTATGCAAAGGATGTTCAAACAGATAGTAAAAAATACACAAGGCTGGTCGGTACTCACCCAAGTACTCTGAATTAACTCTAACATGAAATTGCAGATCTGCTGGCCAAGATATTCAACCTGTCATGCAAACAGCCATGATGCCAAAGGACTGATGGTATAACTTCCATCCACAGAAGATGCTCTGCAGGGGAACCTGGGCATGATAGACTAATGAGACAGATTTTCAGCCCTGGTGAGCTGGTAGAGCCTATAATGAAGAACAAGACCACAAAACACATAAATAAATCAAGTCCATCACAAAAGGGTCAGTATGACTTCTGCAAAGGGAAAATACTGCCTCGCTAAGCTGCTGCCCACAAACATAATATATCCGGATTTTTAAAAAACCTTTACAGGGCTCTGCACTAAAGTTATTACTGCCAGAAAGCAGCAGAAGCAGGGCTGCTCCATGAGAGGGCAAGCCAGGAGCCAAGTGTGACCCTAGCACAAGCAGTGCCCTCACCGTTGGGCACCCATGGCACCTGAGCAAGGCCAGGAGGTGAGTGTAACAGGTGTCATCAACTGCCCAGCGATCACCAGGTAGGGTGAAGTCAGGTGTTGAGTCAGGTCCAGGGTCAATCCAGGAAGTCCTGCCAGGAGAACAGGAGGTAGAGCAGGAGGTTACCTACAGCATAGGTCCCACCATGAGACAGAGCTAGAGATAAAGCTACACTAGCAATGCAATAAAAAAACCTGAGCCAGTAAGTCAGGGCAGCAGGACAAAAGGCCAAGAACAAGATTACCTACAACATGGCTCTGACAATTACAGAATTTGAGTCACCACAGAACTAGAGAAAAGGTCCTTTGGTAGAATTAAAATTGGTTAGAGGAGAGAAAGCAGAGTTTCACTAGTAGAGTCCCTTGGTAGTTGCTGCTGGGACTGGTTTTAATTGACATCTTTAATTGTCATCCAAAGGGACCTGGACAGGCTGGAGAGGCGGGCCTGTGCGAACATCATGAAGTTCAACAAGGCCAAGTGCAAGGTCCTGCACTTGGGTCAGGGCAACCCCCGATATCAATACAGGCTGGGAGATGAAGGGATAGAGAGCAGCCCTGTGGAGAAGGACTTGGGGGTACTGGTGGATGAAAAGCTGGACATGAGCCAGCAGTGTGTGCTCACAGCCCAGAAGGCCAACCGTATCCTGGGCTGCATCAAAAGAAGCGTGGCCAGCAGGTCGAGGGAGGTGATTCTGCCCCTCTACTCTGCTCTGGTGAGACACCACCTGGACTACTGCGTCCAGCTCTGGAGCCCTCAGCACAAGAAGGACACGGAGCTGTTGGAGCGAGTCCAGAAGAGGGCCACGAAAATGATCCGAGGGCTGGAGCACCTCTCCTACGAGGACAGGCTGAGAGAGTTGGGGCTGTTCAGCCTGGAGAAGAGAAAACTGCGGGGAGACCTTATTGCAGCCTTTCAGTACTTAAAAGGAGCCTATAGGAAAGATGGGGACAGTCTTTTTAGTAAGGCCTGCTGTGACAGGACAAGGACTAATGGTTTTAAATTAAAGGAGGAGGGATTTAGGCTAGATATAAGGAAGAAATTTTTTACAATGAGGGTGGTGAAGCACTGGAACAGGTTGCCCAGAGAGGTAGTGGAGGCCCCATCCCTGGAAACATTCAAGGTCAGGTTGGACAGGGCTCTGAGCAACCTGATCTAGTTGATGATGTCCCTGCTCACTGCAGGGGCGTTGGACTAGATGACCTCTAAAGGTCCCTTCCAACCCAAAGCATTCTATGATTCTATGATCTTCATCAGTGACCTGATGAGAAGAACATCTGAATTCTCCAAATCTGATAATCATACTAAGGCCTTTCAGGTAGTCAAGTGTTGAGTGAGCAGGCAAAAAGTGGCAAGTGAGTTTCAATGTAGAAAAACACAAGACAACACATACAGGTAGAAATGATGTGTCTACAAATGCAGCTGTCAGGCCTGAGTTCGGTAACTCAATGCGCAACTCAAATGCTCGGAGTCATCTCAGCTCTCTGAAATCATTGGCTCACCGTGCAGCAGCAGCCTAAAGACAGTCACTGGAGTGCCCTGTGTCACCGCAAAGGGCATGGAGAACAACATCGTAGACATCATGTTGCCACTGTGGAAAATTTTGTTGCACCTGCATTTGGTATACTGTGTGTAGCCCTGGTCTTCACATCTGAAGGGTGCAGGGGAGATAAATAAAGTGCAGAGAAAGACACTTAAAATGATCAAGAGGATGAAGCAGCTGCCATACAGTAAGAAACTAAAAACCCCAGTTCATTTAAGTTTGGAGAGAAGGTGGTTGAATGGAATATTCATGAGATTTACAAAGTCATAATAGTCATGGTTAAAAAGAACACAAAACTGGTTTTCACCGTAATCGACAAGACTGTAACTGCGGGCACTCACTGAATTAGTAGGAGATTAGTATGAAACAGCTAAAATGAAATACATTTTTTACACAAAGAGTAGTGAACTTCTGGAACTCGTTGCCACAGGAATTTGTGGAGGCAGACAGTATCAGCAGGCTTAAAAGGGGATTAAAAAAATTCAAGGGTAGCAGATCCATGAACAGATACTTTTTGGCTACAGATTGTTCTCAGAGTAGGAAGTGGTTCTTTCTTTGCTGTTCTGTATGGTATTCTGATGCTTTATCCTTGAGGTGTTGCTGGTGGTCAGGCTTTTATAACTGGCAGTGTATGTACATTTGCTCAAACTACTGTCATTGTTAATGCCAGTATGAGTTGGGAGCAAAAACCACAACCAGCTTTACAAAGCAATAGAGAGTGGAGAGTTTGGAAGCCAAGTAAGCAATCTGGAACAGCACAGAAAAGACTATTGAGGAGATGTACTTTATCTAGGCCCCCCACCTCCAACAATCTCTGAAACCATTGGATCCACATTGTATGTACCTTGCTCTGTTGGCAGCCTTATTTCAGAACAAAGTCTTCAAATTACTATGGTTCAGTATGATATTTGTCTCAGGAAGTTCCCTGAGCTGAAATAGCTGGAGGCCAGAAGAGTACTTGGGGAAATACCTCACACAGTTGCCCTCTAGGGTTCCCCTTGCTTCTGTTGTGAAAGGATATTGGGCTAGGCAGACACCTGATTTGAGTCAGTATGGCTGTTCTTACCTTGACCAGTGATCCTGCCACAATCTGTATATTGACTACAGCAACAGAACATGCTATTAACTTCGTAATGAAATCTACTGATCTGTTGAAACCAGCCAATGGCTGATTATATTCGTCTGCACCAGTCAGCTCCATCTGTTGGGGGTGTTAAGAGTTTAACGTTTTGAAGCAGCTTGTGGAAGAGGATGTTCATGTGCAAACCTCATTGGTAGTCTATCAGCAAATAAAATTTGGTCACTTTTTGGAGGTGCTATAGGGTAGTTTTAAAAATGCTATGGTTATTCTGTTCATTGCTATTTTGACCCTCTAAAAGTCATGTTCTGTGACTTGCTTATATATTTGTCATTTTTACTATATTTTAAATTGGCCCATTTTTCATCTGAATGTCATTGTGCTTATATAACATGCTGAATATAGCATTTTGTAGCTGATTAAAACACATTCAAATAACATGTTGCTTTAAATCACACAGTTAAATAACTAGCAGACCGCTGTATAATTACATGAGTTCACTTCTATCTTACATCAAGCACCAGTGTTTCAGACACCAGGTCTTGACAACGCTCAAGAAAGGAGAAGTGTTGACTCAGCATACAGATGCAGAGCCAAAGCCTGGAGATGCTACGTGACTTGCTCGAAGTTACTCAGAGAGCAGCAGAGGAGCTAAATTAGTGCTAGATCTCTTGGGTCCTGAACCACAACCACAACACTGCCTTCACTCTTCTCATCACTTCTGTTTAAGCCACAGCTTCCTATATTAATCTTCTACAGCTACATTCCTAGAGAAACCCAAGGGAATCTGTCTTCCTTGGGCCTTCCTTCTGTGTGTAGGTGTGCTGGCAGATGGCT
This sequence comes from Balaeniceps rex, assembly GCA_013401315.1. Classification (NCBI taxonomy): domain Eukaryota; kingdom Metazoa; phylum Chordata; class Aves; order Pelecaniformes; family Balaenicipitidae; genus Balaeniceps; species Balaeniceps rex. The sequence continues at coordinate 60,762 of VYZW01039258.1, read as the reverse complement.
GGGTAGGTCACAGATGCCAAACATCTCGCTGGGTGAGACTGTGCGGTAGCCAGAGAGCAAGGCTGCCAAGCCACTCCCTGCAGACAAGGGTCAGAGCCTGCACGTATCCAGCGAATGTCCAAATGAGGATGTTAACAGAGAAACTTCTGTAGCGAGAGGCATGTATTTTGGTTCCTCCTCTTCCTTACGCCACCACAATGACTCTTCATGGTAAACCAAACTTGGAATGAGACAGAAACACTGGACACATGTAAAAATGCAGTTTTATCCACAGGAGTGTTTTCCAGACTTCCTCTGGGGTCAATGCAACATTTTCTTGCTCTGAACAATATTGTTGCTAACAATACAGACATTGTTTGAACAATACAGACGCAGACTGAACAATTGCTCTTAACAGCACAAGCACTTAAACGTGTCCAATGCACTGCTGGAGAGGCTAGCAGAGTTAATGAAAGTGGAAAACTCTGCCATCTCGGACTATTTGCTCAGAAGTGAAATAAGGTGCTAAAAGAAGTATTCCCAAAAGCTCATTTTCATCCAGTAATCCCCGAATCCTTCTGTAGAGGAGAAAAGGGGCTGAAAGCTGTAACCTGAAATGCAACAAATAGCTTGCTGGAGAAAACTGTCTCCCTTCTTTGCTTATAGAGATGACCATTTGGAGAAAGCAGTGCCTCACACGTAACACAGGCCTTTGGAAATAATCCTAGGGCTTCAGGCCTTTGTGAAGGAACTGCACAAACTTCAGAGGGACCCCTGGGACCCTGACTGATCCCATGGGGCAGCCCTGTGGATTCACATGCAGAAAAAAACCTGCTATCTTTGCAGAAGATATAGTGAGCCATCTCTCTCTCTGACACAGGGGCTTGAACTTTTTTCCCACCCACATGGTGCTCTCAAGTCCATTATCCTTCCACATCAGGGCAGATCATGTGGGATACATTAGATATTAACTAACTGTATGTAACACATTCCTCTCTGTACCCAATCCCTAGATCATATGGGTGATTATGTGCCATTAGATGCAAAAAAAATAGTCATAGCAAATGTAATAGCTTCGACTTACCTTACTGTTTACCAAGAAACCTGGAAAACCTGAGCCAGGACAGAGACACCCATTTACCCCTTCTTCTTTCATGACTATCTATCTGTTCTGATCATGGATCGTCATTGAGCGACTCTCAGAACCAGGTGGTATCTTTTCAAAGGGCACACAGCTTTTAGTTAAGGATTTAAACTGTGACAGATTACACATCCTCAGTTATAGCATTTTAATAGTTAATTACCTTCACTGTCAATAGTGCCATCCGGGTTTACTTGGCTTTAATTTCCAACTGGTAGACCTTTTGTTTTCTTTTTCAAGCTGCTTTGCTTTTTAAGCAAATGAAATTTATCTGCCTATGAAGAAGTCTGGGGAAGCATTTAAATAAATGATGGGACATGAACATATGTTAGTTACTGGGTAACGTCCTTTAGCCTGTCAGAGGTGATCTCAGCAATAGTACTGTGAGCTGCTTCTAGGTCTCAGCCTACATAATTATGCAAAACAGCAGTGCCAGGTAGTGGTAAACATGGCAGTTTATGTAGTTTCATGTTGCTTTTGAGGTGAATTTTAGCTCAGAAACTCAGGGAGACAAGATTACTCTCTAAAAGTAGAATGTAAAGTACCATGCAAAAGGAGAACCATAGCTCAGGACAGTCAAACCTTATCTGTCAGTGCCTTTTGAAAACCACATCCTGTGACAATTTTGTGTTTGAACAATATCTGCATTTTTACAAGAATTCCTTAGCTCAGCAGCTCAGAGTTTTTGTTAATTATCTGTTTTAGTCATAAAATAAAAGGTCATTTCAGTGTATAAACATATGCACATATATATTTGTATAAAAAATATAGTGTGCATATGTGTGTATGTATATTTCTGTGTGGAAAGAGAGAGAGAACATGATAGCTTTTTTAAGACACAGGACTGGAAGTTTAATTTAAAAGATGTCTATCCAATTCTACAAACTCCCCAAACATCTCAAGGGCCCTGTTTGATACCTGTTTCTGTTAAACAGAAATACATCTCACCTGCTGGATTTACACATCACTTCTATCTCACCCTTCCCAAAGAACCTGTGCCCTATCTGCCACAGCCTGCTTAAATCCATGTTGTTAAATCCAGGTGTTAGGTTCATCTCCCTTTCCCATAGACATGATCACTTTTCTTTTCTGTCCTGCACAGGGCCCAGGATGGGTTACACACCTCATCCCCCAGCACTGGAGAACTGTCTTAGGCTCACAGAAGAGGCACAATTGTCACTATTGATCTTTATTGATTATTTGCTTTGCAGTGATGCTTCTGTGTGTCAGTCATGGTCCAGGACCCTTGTGCGCTGCACAATTACAGAACCAAAAACTGAGCCAATTTGTGTAGAAGAGACAATAGTTAGGTCTACATAGATGGACAGTACTTAGTCTGACAGGCAACTGTCTCAGCATATCACCAACTAGTGTTGAGTCTCTCAGGTACTATAGAGGCATATGCTAAAATACGTATAGTTATTGAATTTATTAATATATATGAGAAGAGCAACTTGGGAAAACGCATGAAGGTGCTTCTCATAAATATGTGATAGGAGGATGGTGATGACTTGTACTGTATTGTTTAGCGCTGACATCCTGGCAATAAATGGATGATACAACTGCTTCTCAGTGTAATTGGAGAGGACAAGGAAAATAACACGTGCAGAAGCATTCCAAATTAGGAGCCAGATATTTGGCATGCCATTTTTAGGTCAGGTGCCAAAATATTGTAGTATGCTAATATGAAGTCAAGCTGAAATCGCAAATGAGGAAACCTAACCCTTTTCTTTATCCTATCAGCTATCCTGAATAATGGCTCTCTATGGCTTAAATTTCTGTTAAGAAAAAGGCTTAGTCAATGGATCCCTTCTTCCAACTTACATGACTTCCCAGCTACACATTCCCAAGAGCCGACAGACCATTGCTGATGGGCAGTCTAGAGACGAGAGGTAGCAGGAATTGAGAAGGAGTGACTGCTGGGCCTTTCTACTCCCAAGGACATCAGTGCATTGCTTAGTTGCACCTGGGGCAGCAGTTCCTCAAAAATGTTTACCCTAGCTGGAGAGTCATAGGACATCTGCAGCAGACTGGACTGCCACAAAATACTGTGGAGAAAACAGAGAAGTGAGTGGAGCCCGGGCTGAGGGCTGAGCCCTGCCTCACCCCACTGCAGAGAGGCAACCTTGTTCCAAGCTAAGGAGGAGCCTCTGATGAGGTCCTATAAACCAGTGCAACAAACTTCAAAGTAGCCCCACAGAAGTCATAGTCTCCAGCTGTCAGCAGAGTTAACCAGTATTAAAAAAACACTAATGTACTAACGGAAGCAGAATGTTGAATACACAAGACTAAGCCTCAGGGTCCTTACTTAGTGGCTCTGATTTGAGGCTTATGTTAAAAATGGGGAGGAAAAAACCCAGAAACCTTCACTATGCTTTGTCTTGACTCTTAAAAGCTAAAAGTAACCATAAGGCTGTGCTTGATATGACCCAGATTTGCCAAGAATAGCAGCCTTATTTATTCCTTCATTTTTAGGTAGCAAAAAAGGAGGTGCAGGAAACTATCAAATAGTAATCACCTGCTCTACATGCATTAGTGCTCTGGCATATACAAAAAAAAACTGGTACCAAAACAGAGACATGCTAACCTTAGAATTGCTGGTTTTGGTGCACATATCCTAAGACTTTTTATGGCTGTGTGGTCCTGACTATGCTTCCAGTTGCTGGCAGGAGAAAAGGGCAATGGAAATCCTTAAATTGTCTACATGACAGATTAAACAGTCTGGTCTCACAGTAGCATTAAGAAACTTGCTTGCAGACCTTGAGATCACAAGGCTGAGCAGGAAAGCAGGACTTTGCTTGCATCATATCGTCATTTAATATGTACAGTGATATTGACAAAAGCCAGACATCCAAAGATTGACTACATTTCCTTCAGGCAATCCACTCCAGATGCCGTCAAGTGACTTCTAACAGTGCCCTGCTTGGAAAGAGGGATTAGCTGGATGATCCCTGCAAGGGCCCCAACTCATTCCAACATAAAAAATGTCACAAGGACAATCTATAATACATACAAATACAAGGCTGCTCCCTGAACACCCATGTCACAAGGCTACTTTGTCACTACAGGTTTGATATCTGCCCTAGACAGTGCCAAAAGAGGTAGCACCACCCAGAAATCAGTATAGTGCTCAAGCCATGTTACACCTGGAAGCAAAGCCTACACACTCACAGTGCTGCTCCACCACAGTCTGCTGCATGCTGAGAAGAGGGGCTTCCTGCCTGGTCACCACATCACAAAGTTTCAGTAATTATTCAGAAATTTACAAACGCTTAATGAGCACATACCAAACTCTACTTTTTTAGTTGATTGTATAATTGATAGAGATAGGGAGGACCAACACCACCAACAACATCCTGGCCTATGTAGCAAAACAGTTTCATGATAGCTGTGCTCAAAAATACAGGAAATTTTAATCTGGTGATTCTGTACAGAGGAAGTCACCCTCCAGCAATAAAGAATCTCTTCTGAGTGAGAAGGTAAAAGGACCCTGCCAAGGGACTGTAGCATGCATCTCAGGGGAAGACCATGTTGGGCTGCAGAATGAGAAATGCCACCTAGCTGACCTAGTATAGGTGCTTTGCCCCGTCTTGACTCACAGGAAAAGCTCTAAGGTTGCACATACTGCTCCAGTTAGTCAGTGTCCAACGAAGCTCTTCTAACTTCTTGTATGACACGTGGGAAGAAAATCCTGACCCCAGGGGACTGTCTTGACTGGAAGTCAAGGTCCAAGGCTGAGAACACAAGATTGGATTTGACTCCACACCATTGAAAACTATGCCTCTCATGCAAGAAGACTCAAAGTACTCCCATTTTTCTGAACATTAATTTGTACAGACTCCCCCTACCTGGATTGTGCAATTGTGTCTACTGGGCTGGAGTATACAGGCACAACATGATCATGGGCGACAGCTTTTCTGGTTAGGGGAAGACAACAGTTGCTCTGCTTCCATTCTCCCAGAACTTATGGTGTCCTAAACTGACTCTGAAAAGGGCACAAGCTCCTGTTTTCTGCTCTTTCTGCACACTAAAAAGAACTCATAGAGCTCAGCCCAGTGCAACTGGGCTTGTCTTGAACTATGGCTTTAAGGCTCATTTGAGAATCATGTGGTTAGGGTTTATATGTGGGAAAAAAGTTGTTTCTCACCCCCACATTCATTCTATGCTCACATATATTCCAAATCATCCATAAAAGGTCTGCAGCATGATCATTACACTGGTCAAATATGAAAGGCAGTCTTGCAAAATTTTACTCACCCACACTCCCTGTGTGAGTCACCTTTTATTTTAAACTGTAAGTAAAGCATTGTTTGTCTGTTGTTGTCACCACTGATGGAAGAAGGGATGAATAGATTTTCTGTGACTGTAAGGCATATTCTCCTTCAGTGCTACTTTTCTCATGGCATTTTTACAAGTCTGAAGTCAGTGTTTCATTCTGATCCTATTTTATTGGGTTTTCTCAAAATCTGGGTGCTTGCTAGACAAGAAGAGCACCCGGTGCAAATACAAATCTGCAATTTTACTTTTCAGGGTTTAATGAAATAGTGATGATAGCTGGCTACGCTTCTGGAGAATTCTCCATGACTTCCCTGAACAATGAATAATTGTCAAACAGATGTTGCCCTCTGTGGTGTGTCCAACTGTTGATACACAACGTCTAGCACTCCTCTCAGCAGCAACGGACACACTGGTAACAACCTAAGCTTAAAACTCTTCTGTCATATTTAGAAAGGTACAGTAAAGCTGGAAATTGTTCCTGTATTCCTGAAGCTAAGATTCATAAACCAGGTCAGATAATAGGACTTCCTTTCAAGAAAGTAATTGTTAATCATTTTCGGGGCACTTCCAAGCAAGGAGCAATAGGTTTCCCATCTTCTCACTCCTGTTCATTATACACACCAGACCTCTTGGCAATATCTGAAGCATTGACAGAAGTTATTTTTATTTTCTTAGCTAACATGAGTAAGAGGTTACAGATGCTGAATGCAGTTTACATCTGTCATGGTCTAACCCCAGCTGGCAAATAAGCACCACACAGCTGCTCGCTCACCCTCCCCCACCCTGGTGGGATGGGGGAAGAGAATAAGGAAAAAAAAAAAAAAAGGTAAAACCTGTGGGTTGAGATAAAGGCAGTTTAATAGGACAGCAGAGGAGGAGAAAATAACAATAAGGATAAAAGAATATACAAAACAAGTGATGCACTATGCAATTGCTCACCACTCACCAACCAATGCCCAGCCAGTCCCCAAGCAGCAATCACTGCCCCCTGGCCAACTCTCCCCAGTTTATATACTGAGCATGACGTCATATGGTATGGAATAGCCCTTTGGTCAATTTGGATCAACTATCTTGGGCTGTGCCCCCTCCCAACTTCTTGTGCACCTGGCAGAGCATGGGAAGCTGAAAAAGTCCTTGACTAGTGTAAGTACTACCTAGCAACAACTAAAACATCAGTGTGTTATCAGCATTCTTCTCATACTAAGTCCAAAACACAGCACTATGCCAGCTACTAGGAAGAAAACTAACTCTATCCCAGCTGAAACCAGGACAACATCCTACTTAACTGTGCCATTGATTATGCTCACCTGGAGTTGCAGATGGATCCTCTTCAGGATTACTCATGGAGAACAAGTTTCAAGTATAGCAAACAGCTGTCCTCTAGACCACCATTTCTCAAGAAAAGATCAACAAATTCTTAATTCTTTTGGTTATTTTTTATGCAGTGGTTTCTGCAGGCCTTTTCCCTCTGTGCATGTAAAGGTTCCCTGCAAATATTTTACCAATAGTCTAGTTTACTCCAGTGAACAGAATTCTTCACTTCTTTTTTTCTTTTTTTTTTTTATGGGAAGATGAGAAATTCAAGTTCAAAGCATTCATTATCTCTTAAATATTGTACATAAAATCAACATGAGACATAACTCTTAATTTGAGACCCATGCTAGTTCTTCAGTGCAGGATGACATTATGTTGCACTTGAACAGATTATTTCAGTAGCTAATGCAGCACACATAGAAAGCTATCCTGTGTGGTTTTGCAGCTCCCTCAGTACCTCCATACTTTGCAGCCATCAGTGTATTTCTCGTAGTATATTTATTCGTTGAGCCTAGTCCCCATAATGGCAGACACTGTACCATGTAATCCCTTCCTAAGACACTCTCTGGCTACTGACTTTGCCAGGATCAGAATGCTCCCATAAGATTCCCCTCCCTACAATTACCAATCTTCATCTCAAAACTCACTGCATTTGTGGGTTTACTTATATCAGAGGCCTGGTTCAGAAAGTCTCTGTATTCCTAATTTCCAGCCCAACTATATTTATGACCATTTTCAGAACAACCCTTCCCTTTTGCTGAGATTTACCAGTTCCTGCCCAATATACTTCTAGCCAGCAAAGTTTTTGTCACTTTTTAAATAGCTGAGGAGTTGGATCACAAGGAAACTCAGCACTCTGGAGGGCTGCAGCAGGTTGGATAATGGCATCTTTCTTTTTGTCTGTGTGACTTGGAATTGAAAAAGCTGAAGCTTTGAACTCTGGCCTGTTCGCTGCATTTCCTGGTAACTACAACAGACATGGACCATTTGTGAACAGTTCAGACCTTTGGACGCCACTTACATACACAAGACTTAATCCAAAATCGGGCACAGTCAATGGAAAGACTTCTGGTTGACTTCCATTCTCTCTGGACCAGGAATACTTCATGGGTCTAGAACATACATGCTGTCTTTTGCTGCTTTTTCTCCATGTAGTAGCACATACATATTGCCTCTGCAAATCTTTTCCAGTTAATGGTCCAAAATAAAGACCCAAGTGCTTTAGCACAAAGTTTCCTTCTTCATAGCAAACTTCCAAAGAAGCATAAACAGCAACTGTGAATCACCACACCCAAACCGACAAACCAGTAAGTAGCAAACGTTCAATAAATATAATACAGTATCTATAATGTGCAGCAAAACAAAAAAGCTTTGAAACAAGATTCCTGTTATGAAGATGTGAATTTGTAGAAATACTGATCCATTTATGAAACTTTGCAGCAATCAGAATTCCCAGGAAAATTAACATGAGAGTTATGTAGGACTTTACCCCAGAAGCCACAAACACAATATTTTTGTTTGTATGTAAAAAATAAATTATGTATGTCAATCTGTAGTGGAAGTAATTGACTGTTTTCACTGACAAAAATTCTTATTAGATTGCCAAAATTGCAAAATAATCATGGGGTGTTTCATTAAATGTAACAATGGAACTGAGCTCCTGTAAGAATGGGAGAAGTTGGCAGACTGCAAACTTTTGGCTCTTTACACAGCCTGTGACCAAGAAGACATGTTCCCTGCGAGCTGTCAGGAAAGGATCTCCATGTGTTTGAAAGAGAGGAGTGCACAGGAACTTCTGTGCCTGGTGGAGCTGGACTAGCACTTTTTGGAGAGCGGCATCCCTGCAGCCTCCATTAGTACAGTATCACTGCCGTGAACAGCAGCAGTGGTCCTGCTATTCTTACCTCCCATGTAATGATAGCAGTCTCACTGAGATGGCATATGTATATCCAGAGCCACCTCAGCAGCACAAGGAAAAATTAGAGTTTTAATAGTAATAGAACAGCTTGCCCAGACACAATCTCCAAATAGCACCTCAGGGCACCAGGACTGGAGGAGATGAGCCCCCTTCCCTGCATGCCTAGCCATGTGGACACTAGGTAGCCCTGGGAGCCAGGCACTGGATGTGCAGCCACTTGTACCACCTTGCCCCATTGTTGCTCCCCACTGAGGAAGACCTTGCTCTCGCTGCAGGAGTGGGGCGTGGAGGCTGAGGCCATGTCAGCAGTTACTCAGGACAAGGATGAGTGTCTCAGCTAATCAGCCCAGGTAAGATACAAATTGGGCAGACCCTACTGTGAAACAAACCTCGGGGGGGGAGGATGCTTGCGGGGGTGGGGGGGTGTACGTGCATGTGTGTGCATGTGCACGAGCATGTGTGTGTGATTTCTTTAAGTTTGTGATGCACTGCCCCCACCAGCCTAGCATTGCTTTGCTTATGCTTGACCTGGCCAAGCTCTGGCTAACCTTACCATGCTTCGCAACTAGTTTTACAGCCCAGATTTATCTCCACATTACCCTCTCTTGACTGGCCCTGAACAGTGTTACTGTGGATGTCCTTCAGCAACACATGTCACGGCACAGACTTGACTTACTACAGTGCCTTTGTGCAAGTAAGGCCAAGGCATTCTTCAAGCAGGCTCAGAGACATAAATCCATCTCACCTAACCAAATTAGGGAAAAAGGTACAGTGAGGAAAAATAGCTGAGCTGCAAATTGATATCCATACGTATGTGAAAATCCTCCCTCAGTAAGAATGGTCTAAGTCCTTTCTTCAGCCCAAGGTGGTGCCATGAAAACAGCCTATTTACTGTGTCCTTCCTCTTATGAGGCTGCTGCTGGGTTTGAAGGTAGGGCAAAGTCTTTCAGTTCATGAATTTCCAAAATACATGATCTGAAGTAGCATCCCAAAATCACAGTTTTTAAACCATCCAAATTCATAACTGAAGTGTTCATCATAAATCTGAACACATCCAAAACAAAGTTTCTGAGCTCTTCGGGAGTGCAAAAATAAGAACAGGATAGGAAAATATAAGAATCAACCGGGTTTTCCAGTTGCAGTTACAACACTGAGTAATCCAGAGCATTGACCAATCCAGAGCAATACTGGATTAGTGCCAAGGAGGATTATGATATCACATCAGAAAGGTTAACATGATAAATAAAAGATCGAAAGAGAAGTTGTCTACAGATATAAAAGACAATGTTTGTTTTTCTTTTCAGAAGTATTTCTTCAGAATCCAACACTCTGCAAGAACAGACTGTACTGGCATGGGCAAACAAAAAGCGATATGAAAAACATACAAGTCCACTTTCAGCCCCACAAACAAACTTGTCTCTAGGCATGACATCACAGTCCATAAAAGCCTTCAGTGTTTCATTCTGCTTTAAGAGCATCATGAGCATTAATTTTAGACTTGGCATGCTGAATAACCCCAGGGGAAAAAATGAAAACAAGGAATCAAGACTTTTGTCTATTCATCAAAGATCTGAAGGCAGCGTTTCCTACCAGCTGACACGACGTATTTCAGCCTTTTTCCTGAAGAGCAGCGTAGCTAGAAAGAGCTATGGGGCATGGATAGTCCTTCTGGCAGTGATGTGAACTGCTGGTTTATCTTCTGAAGGATCAGATGCTTTTGTTTGTTGACACTACATTGAATGTAGCAGAACCAAGGTGGTCCATTTAGATAAAGACATATAATTCACCCCTCCCTGAAGCTTTGTGGTTATGGTTGTGATAAATCCTGTCAATAAGCCAAGGTCTGACTGAAAGTCCCTGAATCTAATTCTCCAGAAAGAACAGTTCAGAGATAATGTCAAAATAGTATGTTGCATCTGAACAATAATCTGCTGCAGAGTTACAAACCACTGAAAGATAGCTGTCTGTGATCTTCCCCGGATCATTACCATTGAGAGGATACTCCTCTAACAAACACCTCTTTTTAATGGATGAGAAGGTTCCCCCTCGGGTGTTCCAGTTAATGCTGGGGTCCATGCCCCAAAGCTTTTACTGGGTGGCAGCTAATGATTAATTTAAATGCAGAGCATTTCAGCAAGGGAAAATGTTGGTCCTCCATTGCTTTTTAGTCCCTTATAATGAGGGAAGAGAACAAAACAGGACAGAAAGAGCTGAATTCATTATTGCTTCAGTTTTTTAGTCTAAAAAAGGTCTTCTAAAAATCTTACTTCCCATGCTGACTACAATTATTTATTTTGCAAGGTGCTGGGAAAAGGTTAAGAGCAGGAATTAGATGAGTACAGTCATAAATCAGCTATTTTATGACCTCCCCATTCCATTGCCCTTCATCAGTCCTAGGACAGCTCTTTTCTTAAAATCTTTTCTGTGGGATTAATTGTCTTAATTTTCAATTCTACACATAAAGTAAATGACTGTTCTGGTGCAAATTCAGGTCTGCCTAAAGCAGATCAGAACTGCAGCTTTCAAACCATGGTAGAAGTTGGCCTCTGAGACAAAGCACATAGTTCTACTGAATGTGGGATCAAAGTTATGAGGTGCCAGATGACCTGGGATGGGAAATTATGCTGGCGCTGGAACACCACTAGGTCATGAAGGACCCAGCAGAGATGCTCAGAAGCCACCTCTGCACACATCAGGCTCCCATCCTCTTCCAAAACTGCAGCCACTATTTAGTGTTTTGTCATTTGTTTGCATAAAAATGTTGTCCTCTCTAAGGGTTCACTTCTGAAAATAAGCTTCTGTTTTAAATGCTTTGACAGTGACTGCATAAATTTACATGACTCATGTCACAATACTTGGAAACTTGCTATGCTCATGATGGATACTCAACATTTCTTTGAGATAAGTTTGCAGTGGGAGCTGCGGGGGAAGGCTAGCCTGGCAAGATCCCAAAATCTGAGGAGATCATAAAACACTGCTAATAACATCTTCATGCTTTATCTCAACAACCATTTTTGCAGCATGAGAAATTGTGCCAGAAATTCAAATTACATTCATTTTATTATGCTTGCCCAAGTGTTTTACATGCAGGTATGATCCACTTCGTGTTGCAAGAATTAAGGAAGAGCCGATTGCTGAATCACAGAATCACAGAACTGTTGAGGCTGGAAGGGACCTCTGGAGGTCGTCTTGTCCAATCTCCCTGCTCAATCAGGACCACCTACAGCCAGTCGCCCAGGACTAGGTCCAGGCAGTTTTTGAATGTATCTCCAAGGATGGAGACTCCACAGCCTCTGGACAACCTGTACCAGTGCTCAGTCACCCTCACAGTGAAAAAGGTTTTCGCTCATGCTCAGACAGAGCCTCCTGTGTTTCCGTTTGTGCCTGTTGCCTCTGGTCCTGCTAGTGGACACCACTGAAAAGAGCCTGGCTCCTTCTTCTTTACTTCCCCCATCAGGTGTTTGTACACATTGATGAGATCCACCCTGAGCCTTCTCTTCTCCAGGCTGAACAGTCCCAGCTCTCTCAGCCTCTCCTCACAGGAGAGATGCTTTGGTAGCTTAATCATTTTAGTGGCCCTCCACTGGACTTTCCCCAGTCTGTCTTATACTGGGGAGTCCAAAAATGGACACAGTACTCCAGGTGTGGCCTTACCGTTACTGAGTAAAGGGGAAGGATCACCTCCCTCAACCTGCTGGCAACACTCCTTCTAATGCAACCCAGGATACCATTTGTCTTCTTTGCTGCAATGGCACATTGTGGGCTCATGTTCAACTTGATGTCCATCAGGACCCCCAGGTCCTTTTCTGCAAAGCCTCTTTCCAGTTGGGTGGCCCCCCACATGTACTGGCGCATGAGGTTATTCCTTCCCAGGTACAGGACTTTACACTTCTTGAACTTTATGAGGTTCCTGTCAGCCCATTTCTCCAGCCTATCGAGGTCCCTCTAAGATGGCAGCACAACCCTCTGGTGTATCAGCCACTCCTCCCAGTTTTGTGTCAGCAGCAAACTTGCAGAAAGTACACTCTGCCCCATCATCAAGGTCATGAATGAAGGTGTTGAACAGGATTGACCCAGTATTGACCCCTCGGGTACACCACTAGTTACTGGCCTCCAACTAGACTTTGCATCACTGATCACAATTCTTTGGACTCAGCCATTCAGTCAGTTTTCAATCCACCTCACTGTCTCCTCATCCAGCCCATACTTCATCAGCTTCTCCGTGAGGAACCTATGTGACATAGTGTTAAAAGCCTCCTGAAGTCCAGGTAGAAAACATCCATTGCTCTCTCTTAATCTACCAAGGCAGTCGTTTCATCATAGAAGGTTGTCAGGCTGGTCAAGCGTGACATCTATTTTGTGACTCCACACTGACTACTCCCAATCACCTTCATGTCCTTCATTTGCCTGGAAATGGTTTCCAAGATTAATTGTTCCATCACCTTCCCAGGGATAGAGGTGAGGCTAACTGCCCTGTAGTTCCCTGGGTCCTCTTTCTGGTGCTTCTTGAAGATAGGAGTGTCATTGCTTTTCTCCAGTCCTCAGGCACTTCTCACAGTCACCATGATCATTCAAAGATAATCAAGAGTAGTCTCATAATGACATCAGCCAGCTCTCACAGCACTCATGATGCCATCAAGGCTCATGGATTTATGTATGTCCAGTTTGCTTAAGTATTCCCTGACCTCATCATCTTTTACCAAGGGTGTGTCTTCCTTGCTCCAGACTTTCCCTCTGCTCTCTGTGACCTTGGATTCCTGAAGGCCAATCTTACTAGTAAAAACTGAAGCAAAGAAGGCTTTCAGGACTTCATTCTCTTCCATGCCCAGGGCCCCTGCGCCGTTCAGCAGCAGGCCCACATTTTCCCTGCTCTTTTGCTGCTTATAGAAGTCCTTCTCGCTCTTTTTGATATCCCTGGCCAGATTCAACTCCAGGTGGGCTTTGCCTTTCCTTATTGCATCTTTGCATGCTCAGACAGTGTTTCTATATTCCTCCTGCCCCTGCTTCTGCCTTTTGTATATTCCCTTTTTATGTCTGAGTTTTGCCAAGAGCTCCTTATTCATCCATGCAAGCTTCCCAGCATCTTTGCTTGACATTCTGCTCATTGGGACAGGTTGTTCCTAAGCTTGGAGGAGGTGATCTTTGAATATCAACCAGCTTTATGTGGTGCCTCTTCTCCCTAGCACCTTATCCTGTGGAATTCTTTCAAGCAGATCTCTGAAGAGGTCAAAGTCTGTTATCCTGAAGTCCAGGGTTATGAGTTTGCTTTTTACCATCCTTCCTCCTCTCAGGATCCTGAACTCCACCATCTCGTGGTCACGGCAGCCAGGCTGCTTTTGACCTTCACATCCCAAATGAGCCTTTCCTTGTTTGTAAGTATGAGATCCAACAGAGCATGTCTCCTTGTCGGCTCCTCTATCATTTGGGTCAGGAAATTATCAATACAATCCAGGAACCTCCTGGATTGCTTATGCCCTGCTATGTTGTCCCTCCAGAATTTATCTCAGTGGTCCCCATGAGGACCAGGGCCTGCAAACATGAGGCTACTT
>VYZW01039258.1:20373-45070 GCA_013401315.1 Balaeniceps rex | reverse complement strand
AGGCAGCCTATAGCAGACACCCACTACAATGTCATCCATACTGGTTTACTCCAGCAAAATGTGGGGGTGAGGAGTGAGTAAAAAACGATCTATCTGTAATAAGCTGACTGACAGCACCACTAAGATTTGCCTCATTTTTCAATACCCATGAAGTCATGATTGAATAGGAAGAAACCTATGAAAATGTAAATGTTTTTAAAGTGCAAGAGAAAGCAGACAGAGATAAATTGCTGTTGGTTTTTTTAATTTGACCTTGTCCAGCTACCTACTTTTCATTTTATTTATATATGATGACAGAGAGACTTATAGGAATTACAAAATGATTTCATTTTTATTCATCATTTGTTAAAACAATTAGGCTTTTATATAACCTAGCTCGTATGCTTCTGTTCAGTGGCAGATACTTTTAGCAGATGTGTCTTTTCTGTGTCCTACCTATTAGGAGAGATGGATGGATATTTTTAATATGGGAGAGAGAATTCTTTTCTCTACTTTCTTTCTCTTTGGAGCATTTTCTAGTTTCTACCATAAAAATAGCCCACAAGAAAATTATTCTGTATTTTATTTTTATACAATATTAGTAGCATACTTAGTTGAGAGATTCAAATTCACCCACCCAAAGATGATATTTTCCCAGTCTCATGTTTGGTGAAGTTCAACAGGGACTGAGGTCCCAAAACCCAAAACATAATCTAGGCATGGGACCCCCCACCATGGAACACTCGCCATGCAGTCTTCTAAATGGCCTGGTTGGCTAACCAGGGAAGAAAAGTTTTTATCAAAAGACTTCATACTTTTACTCTTGACTGTCTACTTTTCTGCCGGCACCTACTGCTTCCTCATGGAAAGCACTGGGTCACTTAGTAGTATGAGTTCATGATAAAATGAACAAGCTTACTGTATCTATGAATGGCAAACTGCAGACCTTCATTGGCTGATCCTATAGGGAACCCATGGGGATTCCCAGGGTGCAGTACCAGGGTGCTGAGCAGTACCTCGGTGCAGCTCTGTTTTTCCTTCTGTTTCCTACTCCTGGTAATGCCATCCTACTGCCTCCCTTGAGCTACCACCCTGAACCAATTCCACCCTCTCATCTGGTCTTCAGTCTATGCACTTTGGGTGCCAAGGACACTTGCTAACATTTTTTTTTCTCCGATTTTTTCTCTGACACTATCTTCTATATTCATATTCACTGAAGCCAGATGAATTCTTACATACTAGATATTGTTGAAAACATGACCATTTCATTTAGATTAAGGCTGCATAGTCGCTTCAAGACAGGAACACGTAAACCCTACCTGCATTTGAATATGGGTTGTTACAAGCCACCTCCAACTCAGGAGCTATGTAGATATTCTAGTTTAGCATTGAACCTCAGCAAAAAGTACATCCTCTCAGCAGATCTTGCTAGCTAGGCCTCAGGACCATGAAAGCGTGGCTAACCAGCCTCCTTTAAAAAGCTGGTACACATCTGAACCCAGAGTGTAACTAGACTCAGTGCCTAAACAGAAGTTGAACTTTCTGGAAAAAAAACCTAGGCTTAACTCAGATTACTGAGACTTATTGAAAATCTGGCCATAACTCATGAAATTCCATACTGATCCATTTCCAAAGAGTTTATTAAAGGCAAAACCCAATTGGTTTGGAAGGAACTAGTTCTTCCTCTAGTGGAATTTCCACCACACTGAGATGTGGCTTTTCCCACAGTACAACGCACAATGTTACTAATGTTACAGGATAACCATAGTCCAATGTGATGTGCCAAAAGACTACATACTAAGAAAGTGAGAAATGTTGGTTGTAAATTTTGACTGCCAAAGCTGAATTGATTCATGCAGTTTTAGAAATATGTATAATTTTGTAGCATTTTGTGTAGGTGGTGATCCTGGGCAAAGAATAGCGAGAATAAAATCAGATGTAGCAGGTAAAGCTGGGTGAACTTTAAACTGGAACAAAATGTCATACACTATTGGTATTACAGTAAGAACTTCCCAGATGTTGTATCTGGAGCCATTCTTAAAACTGCAAAAGCAAAACAGATTAAATACATGAAATTTGTATCACACCAAGCCATGACAGTGAATATACATCTTATGAATCACAAAACACATTCTATCATAATGCACCTCATTCTGTTCACTCTGTTTACACAGAATGCAAAATAAGGAAAAAAAGTCACTCTGTCATTCTACATGGGAAATATAAGCTATTTTGATCTTTCGGGGTTCTGAAAGCACAGCTGGCTGGACTTTTCTAATTGACCATGTAGTATAGTATCTAAGTATCCTGCGAGCATTCTTTCATACTGAAAAATATTTTTATGAAACTTTTGGTGTTGTAAGTTTCCATAAAACCAATGTGCTATGTTCTGATTTACATACATATGTGAAGCATTACAATACATGCAGAAAGTCCAATACAGACTGTTAACAGGTAATAAAAATCAGGCAGGTCTGCCTTTTCTGAGCAATTCTGGGTAAGATCTATACCTTGATTTGAAATGAAACTATCCTTGCATATGCCCATCTAGAGACTTTTTCCTCTGTAACATCTCTAACTTCATACTGAACCCTAGCATATTTTATAAGGCCATCTTAGAAGTAATTCTAAGAAGGGATATATAATATGTTTTTCTTTGAGACATCATGAACTCTTCTTTTAGTCTAATGTACAAGATGGATCTATTAAAAATGCACAATATTACTATGCAGAAAATGGGAAAAGCTTTTCTTATGACACCTAGCATTATATGGCTGTAATATTACCCATTCAGCTTTGAATAAGAGAATAGAATGATTCAGAAACGTGAAAGGAGAATTCTTTCATTTAAGTCAGGAATTTAAAATTATAGGTTGCAAGTCTGAGTAATGCAGTTAGACTGAAGTTGAGACATATTGCAAATGAACTGAGTCAGAGTCACACAACTGAACAAATTCTTTCATGCAGGATTGTTGAAGAAAACCTTTATTTCAGGAAATCTGTAATATTGCCTCTGACACAGCCAGTGCTTGGCTGAAAGATTATTGTCTATGTCTCCATTTAATGTCTTTCCATCCAGAGCTAAATTCCAAAGAGAATTGTCTAAAATATCTATTTATAAACAGCTGGCTGTAGCTCTTATTCATTGTCCATTTGGAATTACTATTTCTAAATACCGGCGCATAAAACAGCATATAGCAATCGTTATTCACATTTCTGAACATACTCCCTTTTGAAAAAAAATCAATCACCTCCTGCTTCAAATGACCGCATTTTTAGAATATGCAGAACTTGTATCTGTGTATCTTCTGCCAGAAGGGGATGATGAGTACCTTTATTTAAAAGTGTAGGCCTCTTACTTTCTGTTTTTATATTCCTGTAGATCATCAGCTATAATCTTCATGATTTTTTCCCCAGTAGATCTCAATGAATCACAGCGAATAACTTTGCCTTAAATAAGAGCATGAGGATTTGTGAGCAAAACTGTGGGTTCTTAAATTTTACATCTGTCCCAGTGTCTGTAGTCCAAGTATTATACTCCTAATACCTTGCTTCTTAATTCATTCCACTCCTCTGTTTTCAGCAGAGGCCTCATTGCCATCTTTATTTAGTGACAACACTAACTGTCTTCCATCCCTTCAGCAAGACCATGCTGCATTGACAGTCATCTTCCAGTGTCAACAGCTATCTCACAGCACACCTCCAGCCTTAGGAGGAACAGCCCATATAGTCCTTGTAAGGGACACGTTTTGTAGAATTTTACCATCCAGCCTGGTGAATAAGTAGCCCCAATGATTACCATTTAAGGTTTTTCCAAACTAAATATTGTAAAATATTTAGTGTATGAGCAGAAAATAGTATTTTCAGAGACCTGAGAGCAGTGCTAGGCCTGACCATCCCTGTCAAACCTCCACTGGGGCCTCCCCACCTTGCCTATGTTCCAGGATGCCATTTCAGTCCCTGCCCCAGTGACACCACAGCAGGGCCAGTCTCCACCTGTTAAGATGGTTACTTATGCAGTGATGTCTTGCTGGACAACACAGAGCTCTTGTGCTTTTCCTCATGCTGGGCAACATGAGACAAGTTTGGTTACTCTAATATGCTGATCTTCCAAGCCAAGAGGTCACTCTTGCATATGCAGATCCCCAAGTTTAGGTTCTCATATTGCACCAACTGGACACACTTCTAGAGGCTTCCTAGGGAATATGTGCCTTCCCGTGACTTTACAGGAAACTCTGATACTTAGAATGTGTCACTAAAAAACTAAAATTTTCGTTCACAGGCTAAAAGATGAAATGCTTAATAAAATGGGTTAGGTCCCATTGAGTTTTTTTGTCTGTTAGCATACAAACTAATGGGGTGAGCTCCCCATCAGTTTACCAGCATAGGCAGCATATCTTATGCTCTGCATGTGGGGCGAAAGAAGGAGCAGCCAGAAAACAGCTTCTCACAAAACATTCTTTTGGTAAAAAGCACTGATGGTCCTTATGAAAATGAGCAAATTACCTTGATTTCTGGGATGACTACAAGCAGATGGAGTTTGAATGAGGACCTACTATGCAAGAGCTCCTTACATCATTCTCTATCAAAGGGAGAATGGCAAGTCATATTTCTCCCTTCTCATTCCCTCCTCAGCAAAGAGCAAGCTTTCTTCCACCCTTGAAGGCTAACCTTTCCTCCCAGCCTACTCCAGGAAAAAATGCAGCCACCAAACTACAATAGCTGATGACTGCAACTGATGTTTCCCTGTGCATTTTCCCATTTGCTCCTTCACATTTGATCCTTGTTTTAGTTCCTTATTCTGAACCTTTTAGGTTCACAGATATATGCCAGTCCAATAACCCACACTGAGGGAGTGGTTAAAAATTTGTTGGACCAGGGCATTGGGAGTCACAGCTTGCGAATTCTTTCTCCTTTCCATGATTTCATCTACCTGAGCAAGAAAAAGTTAGGAACTTCCTCCCACTTCAGCTGGAGAAAGAGGTTGTGTTTTAAAGGAATTAAATAAAAACAAAGTTCAGATAAGATGGATATGGCCTTTAGGAAGCCTCTTTTTCTTGAAATTCCTTATTGTCATGGCTCACTGATAATGTACTCCGTGCACCGACGATAGCTCAGTGTTTGGGCCCACGCTAATTAATTTATTGCATTGAGGAAACTGCTGGGAATCTCATTAGTGCTGCTTCCCTTTCATGTCTTTTTAATCATCTCTAATACCTCAGATTCAGGAAGATATGGGAACAACCTGTGACCCTGTGGTAGTACATTGTTCTTGTGCAAGATGGTCTCTCTACCTGGTTTTCTTGACCTGTGGGTGGGAACTTACATTGGGCTAGCCCTGTTCTGAATCATGGAAACACTTTAATTTTGTGCCATTGTCTAAAGTAAAGCTTTTAATCTTTACTATGCATTTAAAAATTTTTCTCTTCAAATTTCTGAAAGCTTCACCTATTTCACAAGCAAATTTCTTGGCTCGTTTTTGGGAAAGCAAGTGCTATAGAGGGAAAAACACATCTTTTAGACATGTCTTTGAGAAATGGGACAGATACATGAAATGTTTGGTGCTGTTTTGACTTCTGTTGCTACTGAAAAGAGATCAGCTAGGGAGATTGAGAAACATAACCTCAGGATACTACCTGGGAGGATGCGCTGGCCGTGATTTTACAGTCTACAGGCGTTTTCTGTCAGATATACTGTACACAAGGGCATTGCCAAATAACAACAGAGAATATTCATGGTATTCTGAGGAACTGCCAAAGAAAACAACTCTGCAGATTACCCTGTATTTGATGTTATGCTGACATTTCTCACATCAACAGAATTTCTAGAACTGAAAACTTAAAAATAAATATCTAAGGATGGCTACTGAGCCAGGATTCCTTTTCAGCTTTTTAGGGAAAAATCCTAAATACATTGAAATCAGCTAAAATTCAGTAATTATAGAAAAAAACCTGGACTTTGAATAAAAAACCCCTTTCTTTATCTGTAAGTAGGTGTGTATACAGATGACTTTTATATAATTTTTAAGATTGTTTTTCTTTCTAATTCAAACCTTGGTTATGGTTTTATATCTTTGGTTATTTACCCATGATGTAAATTAAAGTTAAAATTAAAAGCCATTGTAGTTAAAAGAGTATTTTTTTTCACTGTCTTTCAGTGCATAAAAAAGTGTTTATTTTGTTTCTTGTAATTATACAGAAGAAATAGATTTGGGTTAAAAACATGTCGTGAACAATCTCTCTCAGTAATTGACACCTGTAGCTACATATAAAAAGAAAATAATAAAATGTACCCAGAAGACTTCCTGCTTGGTAACCTATTACAAATATATATATAAAAGCATGAAAGCAGGAAGAGGACTAACAGTTCAAAAAGATACAGGGAGACTTGAGAAGGCCAATACTTATACAAGTGTCAACAATAAGGAGCCCTAAAACTCTGTTCCTAAAACCCTACTTTACAGTTTTGGATGCAAGACAGGCAATAGCAAAATGCAAGTCACGTGGAGTGCATGACCCAGGAATCCTGGGAACTTTGTTAATCTTTCGTTCATATACTGCTATTCAAAATAAAAAGAAAACAAGTTTTTGGAATAGCAGGAAAGCAAAGGGAGTTGAAGACAGCAGAAGGATCCCTCCTTGTCAGACTTTTCTTTTCAAGGCTAAACAAGGCCAACTCTTGCAATCACCAGGCACTCCAGCCCCCGAACAACTTGGTGTTCCTCAGCTGGACTTGCTTCAACATGTCATTGTCCTTCTTGTCCCTGGAGAGCCCAGAGCTGCACAGGCAGGAGGGCTGGATAGAGAGGAATAGCACATAAGCTTCAGGAAGGAAAGGGGGCATCGAAGAAGGGAAGGAAGACTGTGCAGGGCATGACATGTTGGTATAACTGGTAAAGAGAAAACCGTTACTGTACAGTGTACAGTAATTTTATTTAATTTGTTCTGTTCATTGTCATGAACAGAGCCCAAAGCTGCAAACATTAAATAATGTGTTGCAATGTTCCAGTGGTGGTTGCTATGGGACATAAACAGCAGGCCATTATAACTGATAAATGTCTCACATTTGCTTCGGTTTGGCAGCTGTAAAAACAGTATTACTCAAGGTATTTATCAGTTTTATATACTTCTGCTTATCCCAGACAAAAACGCTTTTTTCATGATCAATACTGGAGTTCTGGTAACATATAAATGTCTTTATTTTGCCCAGAGACCAATAATTCTAGTGAAGTTTATGGCAGAAGTCTCTGGATAGGTGCCCTCTCTGATGAAAAAAGATACAGCTTTTGTTTTCTCCTCTTTGGTATTTCCTGAGCATCTGAAGCTTTTCTACTTTCATTGTAGCTGAAGGAAGAAAATCCGTCTCCTTCAGTATTTTTAACCTAAGAACTTTGCAGGGATAACATGTTATGAAACGAGAGACAGAAAGTATTTTATTTCTTCTCTGTCCTATTTTTATTGTTTTATTCAATATTTAATATTATACAAATAATCTTGGTAGTGACTTGGAAGATAATTCGAGGCTGGTTAAAGAGGTCAAGTTATTAGAGGCATATTGCATTCTGAAACTAAGAGATCAATGGGTATCTCAAAGTGAGCACCCAGAAATGTAATGTTCCCAAATCTTTAGCAACTCTTGAAAATCCAGTGAGTAGCTGCATCACTCCAGGGAGGAATAAATATGGGTTGCACAAAGAAAAGGTACAGCCAGAAATGAAACGGAGAGCAGCATCTAGGTGAGAGCTCCAAATGGCCTTGCTGTGTTTCCTCATCAAAAAAAAACCCTCAATAATTTACTGCTAAGGGCTTTCTACATCTTGAAGCTTACAGAACAGGTTTATTGAATGAAGGCAAGACTATAAATTCAACCTCGCTAAATTCAGTGGCAAAACATAGCTAATCTTACAGGAGACAGGATTTCACTTTGCATTTCAGAATCACTCTCTGAGATGCAGTTTGTCACAATTAGCTCAACGATCTTATGCATGACACAAAAGAACAAAAACAATGAGATGGAAACATATTAAACAAAGAGCACAGGACAGTAACTCAATGAAAATGCAACTGAGCATTTCTTTTCAGAGGTCTATAGTGTTTCAACACTAAAATCCCTGTCTGAGTCTATTCTTATTAACTGAGTCATCTAAGAAATGTTCAGATGAGGAGAAGCCTTTAAGAGAATTTCCTTTCATTCCCATCTCTTTTTCTAGAGCATGAAAGTGATGGCTGTGCATCTTTTAACCAGCTGGTCAAGGCAAAAGTTTGAGGTCTTCTACAGAATACTGAAGAAAGAAATGCCTTTATTAGAAGTTGTGTTTTCTTGATGGCTATAAGCTGGTCTGACCTTTTTGACTTTGAAGACAAGAAATACAACCACCTTCATATCAGTATGTTCAATGGGGCACCTAAAATAAAATTACCCAAAAGGTATTCATTCTTATATTAAAAAGCTGAAATGAAAATAATTAATGTTTTCACAGCACGACTTCTTCCGAAAATGTTTTCCCATTTCTAACTTTGGTCTAAGTTGCAGTCAAAAAATATCAACACATTATTTCACTTCATAAAGGTAATGGACAACCTCAAGGTCTATGTGCTCCTTTAACGTCTTTTCCACAGTGGAATTTATTTTGGAAACTTGCAAACAAGAATTACTGCATTTAGGATCTATATAGATTGATCAAGATATCACTAATATACCATTTTTTAACACCGAAAGGGGCCTCCATGGGAACAAAGATCAACTGTTTATGCTGTTGGGTGAAACTCTTCATGTCTAGCAAAATCAGTCACTGTCCCTTTATCTTCTTTTATAAGCATCTCCGTACAGTCAGTGCTAGGGCATTCAAAAGGCTATCACAAAACCACAACAGAAGAAAAAAATGAAGGAGGCACTCTTTCAAATAAGGCTCTTTACGTGCTTTCCTTCACTCCATTTTTGCCTATTATTATACAGAGATCTCAGCAGTCACGCATTACCATAATATTTAGCCTTCATAAAACAGTAACATTGTCCAGGTATTTGTGCAGTTTTTCTATCTGTACTATCAGGAATGCGAAGAACTTGCTCTCTGAGCAAATGTTTGCAAGACACAGAAAGACTGTCTTCATAAGGTCCTCTCTGCAATGCTCAGTCCTAATTTCAAATAAGCAGCAGCCCTTTCCCACCTGCTTGTTCGTATCCTCAGTTTTTGCCAAAATGAGAGAAAATGCGTATACAATTACAATTGAGCTTTTAAACAATTTCCCTCTTTGAGACTGCCAAACTATGTAAACTGCTCAGTTGTGCATGAAATATTCAGGAACTCAAACTTGTTTGTATTTGTCTTGCATCTGTATTTCTCCAGGATTTGCTTGGCTTAGCTTTGCAACAGCTTTCCCAGAAGTGTCATCAGTACCCCCCTGCCCCTCGAGAATCATTCCCCTGAGAATTCCTGGAAATGAGTTGTTCTTCCTTGTTGGCCTCCATCAGTAAACACTCATTTATATGCTGTCCAAATATTTTGAGTATTTTCTCTATATTTTGGATGAGCCAGTGAAAGTCCTTTTTACTTCAAAATGCACTATCAGAAGAAGTCTGACTCTGTCAAACATTGTGGCACAGGTGAAAGACGTGTTAACCAGGTTTGGGGATTATGGGAATTTTTTTATGAAATACAAATGTTTACCAGCACTTATCTCAAGTTCAGAGATGGTCATGACTCATACTTTGTAATTCTGTGCCTGTAGGATGTACACATCCTAGAGCTTGTATCCATCCTGCAGATCTGTGAGCAGAATTTTGTCATTAAAATGCACTGATTACCAGTAAGCCTAGGTTTTAATGAATGTTTAAATATTTCAGGCCACCAGATAATCAAATAGCAACATCTCTATTAAGACTGATATTAACAAAGAACGCAAAGAATACAAGACATGGTTGGCAGGCATTGGGTATATTTTGTAAAGAAATAGAAAAATAATTTAAAATATATGATTTAAATAAGGTAAAACTTTCTGTTTGGAGGACAGAAGGGAATGTTTTTTATGAAGATATGGGCATCTGGTTAAGCTTGTCCTAGGGACACACTTAATGCCAGAACAAGACAGATGGGAGATCAATGCAAGATGATGTTATTTTTAAATATAATTCAGAGAAACTTTTTAATCACTTCTCCAAATTTCTACCAACATCTTTTTTTTCTGCCAGACACATGCATTTCTTTATTGCACATCAAGCTGGAGGACATGTTTTTGATACTTAACTCTCTGCAATTAGAAGAAAACATAAAGAATCAGTGGCTTTGATTCTCCTTTAAATGTTCCTCAGTTCAGCCCACAATTATTCTCTTGCAGTCTAAAAGGCATATGGTTGTAATCTGGATTACTCTTTGAAATGCCATTTGTTTGGATTTCATTTCACTGATAACCAGTCAGGCAGTCTATGGAGCTGTTGTGTAATTTCCATTTGTGGACACTAAAGTTAGTCATATAGCTTCCAGTGTGGAGTAAAATTCAGTGATCAGGAAGCCAGCCTGCACATCTAGCTTCACTTCTGTGATAGATGTCTTGCATGATCTTAAGAAATGGCATTCCAGCTTTCCCAATGAAGTCAAAAGGCTTTGCTCCAGGTCCTACGGTAAAAGTCATTTCTACTTCTGAGATAGACCTTGGTTAAGATACCATGGATAGGAAGGATCACCTCCAGTCCACTCTCTCCTCCTCACTTAGCAAATGATTCTTCTGGTCCACTGCAGTTTTGTTGCTCTTTTCCAAATCATCCTTGTCACCCTCTCTAGGTAAAGCTACATCACAGCCATCACTGTGATCAAAGCATGTGCAGATACAGATGACCTCCTCAGCAGATAGTAGCCAGCTCATGTACGGTCCCAGCAGAATCATAGAATGCTTTGGGTTGGAAGGGACCTTTAGAGGTCATCTAGTCCAACCCCCCTGCAGTGAGCAGGGACATCTTTAACAAGATCAGGTTGCTCAGAGCTCTGTCCAACCTGACCTTGAATGTTTCTAGGGATGGGGCATCCACTACCTCTCTGGGCAACCCGTTCCAGTGCTTCACCACCTTCACTATAAAAAAAATTCTTCCTTATATCTAGCCTAAATCTCCCCTCCTTTAGTTTAAAACCATTAGTCCTTGCCCTGTCACAACAGGCCTTACTAAAAAGACTGTCCCCATCTTTCCTATAGGCCCCTTTTAAGTACTGAAAGGCCGCAATAAGGTCTCCCCGCAGCCTTCTCTTCTCCAGGCTGAACCACCCCAATTCTTACAGCCTGTCCTCATAGGAGAGGTGCTCCAGCCCTCGGATCATTTTTGTGGCCTTCTTCTGGACCCGCTCCAACAGCTCCATGTCCTTCTTGTGCTGAGGGCTCCAGAGCTGGACGCAGTAGTCCAGGTGGTGTCTCACCAGAGCAGAGTAGAGGGGCAGAATCACCTCCCTCGACCTGCTGGCCATGCTTCTTTTGATGCAGCCCAGGATACGGTTGGCCTTCTGGGCTGCAAGCGCACACTGTTGGCTCATGTCCAGCTTTTCACCCACCAGTACCCCAAGTCCTTCTCCATAGGACTGCTCTCATTCCCCTCATCTCCCAGCCTGTATTGATATCGTGGTTGCCCTGACCCAGGTGCAGGACCTCGCGCTTGGCCTTGTTGAACCTCAGGATGTTCGCACAGGCCCACCTCTCCAGCCTGTCCAGGTCCCTTTGGATGACATCCCGTCCCTCAGGCATGTCAACTGCATGAGGAATTAAAAGTTTGTGTGGATTTAGGTACCCACTGCAGTCCAGATATGGACTCCACTCAGGTGGAAAGAGTCTCTCTCTCTGCAACAGCCATCCATCAGAAACCTCCAAAAAGACAGCAACTGAAGCTCAGGCCTCTCTGGTTTTCCTCACCAAAAGCCTTGCAGACTGAATTTGTTAAAAGTCTTATTCATACCTCAGACTGAGGAAGCCTCTCCTGCTTTCATCCACCCACCTCTAGACACCACAGCCCAAATACCTATTTTAAGACTATTCCCATTCTAGTTGATTTTTGGTACCTGGAATTTCCAAATGATTGAGTAAATAACACTCATAGAATACACACACAGTCTCACCGTGCCTTTCAAAAAATGAATAGACACATATAAATTTTCAGTAGTTTTATTGAAAAATGCCTCTTTCATTTCAGAAATAAATAATATAAGGCAGTGAAATTCACAATTTGCAGTTAAAATATAAAAGCAGCAATTCTATATCCATAGTCTTGCACACAATTTCCAACTGCTTTTGATAACTAAGAAACATTGTATTCTGAAAAAAAAAAATCCATACTAAATATACAACATAAACATGCAATTCCATCTCTGCAGGATTGACTGCAATCTGGCATAAATGTTACTGTGTCTACAAACAAGAAGAGTTTAGGCATTATTAAACTGTATCCAGTTGATACAAAGATTTCAGCTACTTAATGTTTGTGGTGTTTAAAGGAGATGTATAAGAGCAGTATATGCTCTGCAAAGTGTAACTAAGAATAGAAGAAAATGACAATGATATTGGAAGGAGAGGGAAATTTTTGTTTCTTTTTTAACTAGATAATGCAGACCTGTGATCTGACTGAACTGCAAACATGCATTTGAAAAAGAAGAAAAGTGTAGAGCTAAAGCAGACAGTCCTTAGAAAAATTGCAGCAGCTCTGTGGTTATTTTTGTTTTGGTTTTTTGGTTTTCTTTTTTTTATTTATTTGTTTTTACATTATTTTAATGAAAAGGCAGCACTGGGATAACTGAGTGCACATATTAACCTGTACGCAGCCACTATAAGCAAAAGTATTTTACAAGCATTTCCAGAGCAATATGAAGTATCTAGGTACACACATTGCTATCCCCACATAAGCAAGATACAAAACAGGGGTGCGTCTGATATGAAAAGACCAGAAAGCTATATTGCAAAAGAAATGATGCACTTTCCCTGTGTGTATCTGCAAATGCAAGTATAGCAAAAACAAAAACCACCAACCAAAAAAACCAAAACAAGACACAGATCTTTTATGGTTTTGTTTTTGTTTTTCTTGAAAGCGATCTTTTCCAGCGCATGTGCTCAGGGTATTCTGGTGAATGCATTTCAACTCCATAGTCCTCATACTCGTCCTCTCTCCTTTCTGACTCCATAGGTACTATAAAGGGTTCACCTTCAGGTTGATAGGGTCCGCTTTCAGGCACGTATGGTTCTGGTTGAAAATAGTTGTCCGATTGAACATAATAGTTATCGCATGTCTTTGAATCCACAAATACAATGAAAGTTAGTTTGTCTACATAATGTTAGTTGAATCTTATTTCCATATAATAAATATATAAATTAATAGTTCACTGGGGGTATTTTTCAGTTTTGTTCATGAATACTTTTTGGCAGTAAAATAAAAAAAAGTTTAAAATTCATTTTGAAAGGCTTTGTATTTATAATACACAAAACATTGCAGAAAGAGTCTTCAATTAGGCAAGGGACCAATTATTGTAAAAGAAAAAAAAAAAGCAAATCAAATAAAAATATTATTTTACAGCTACTTCAATAAATCCAAGCACTGGACTTTATTTTAGACTGTGTAATACCAGGGAGCAGGTAAAATGAACAGGTGGGTTTGGCATACACTGATTTTCTCTGAGAATGGGAAAGTAAGTGTACATATAACTATCACCAGCGGCAATATACAGTACATGTCATTTTCTCGTGCTGTTCCTCGTAACAAACCGAGTTACAGCTGGTGCTTCAGGAACACCAAAAACTACAGCAAAACAGAAGAAAAATAATTATAAAACTTTGGTATTTATAACTGCAGTTACAGAATCCAACAAGATTACATATAAAAAAAGGCACATGCCCCGATTCAGACATGTTGGTAACAAGCAACAGACAGGTAGCTTTCATAAGTTGTCAAAGATGTTATTCCGGCATATAGCAAGCAGCAGCAGGCTTTTATGCAAAAGCATCAAAGTAGAGGTGTTAACAGATTTTAGTTGATACGGTCCCATACAAATCATTTACAAGCCACAATTAGTTTACTATTTACATAAGGCATTTCTCATTTACCAGGTTAAATCTGTATCTTCTAATGGCATTACCTTTGCTGGTTAGTAGTTTTATAAGCCTCCTTCACCACTGAGGCTTTTGATAGTATGGGTCTTTTTTAAAAAAAGAAAGACTGTCTGTTTTATTATTGAAATGCAACAGGCTTAACGAATTGACATCACTATCCTTTATCTCATTCACGAGTTGTGTTAGTAAAAAGAATCTCCCCATTCTATGAGGCCAACATGGTTCAAAAACCATATCCGTGGTGAAATATCCATACGGACTCATTTTCTAATAAGCACGTGCGCAAACATCTCAGAAACAGGATTTTCATGTATTCAAACTGTAAGCAGCACTGGCGACTTAGAAAATGTGTTAGCCGAAACCTGAAACAGGTCAAAGATGATGTTAGTCTTTTAAAAAGTCCATCTGATGTGCAAAAACATACTTTCATCCAACTAAATACATAACAGTTAATTCATAGGCATATATTTATATATGTATACATAGCTGCTTACTGGAAAGGAGAATACTGCTGAATCACAGGTACAATTTTCTTTCTTTTCAATTAAATAAGAATTTTGTGTGAGATCTGCACAACCACCTGGCTCTTTAACCAGCAGCACTGAGTCTGCAAGTGTGTACATATATATATATATCTCTCTCTCTTTTCTTTTTTTTTTGTTTTCATGGGTACATGCACAATACACTAACAGCAAACCATATCCAATAGTAGTATCACATACACTAATTTTGAGGTGTTGCAATGCATACATATTAATTTGTTAACAATACTGTGGTCCTGCAGGATCCCCATGTTAAAATATTAGAACCTTTCCAGACAGAAATTGGTGGCTGTTGTGACCCTTTCTTTTGATTCCAGAAGCAGCCTACTGTTTTGAGCTACATCACAGAGTGGAATGCTGGTATGACCCAGGGCTAACCAGAGACTCCATGGTGTTTAACTCAGTAGAAATTGTAGGACAGTGGTGTTTTTCAGTTGTCTGCACTGTATCACCGAATGGATTTCCTTTATGGAAAATTTTTATTTCAGGTATCAATTTTCTATAAATAATCCTGACATTGCTCAAAAAGAGACACACGGAAATTGCCAACCACAGCATTCTTTTTATTTTTCAAGAGAAACATGGAGAATTCAACCTTGTTCTGAAGACGATTGGAAGGGGTGGGGATGGAGGGGAAAAAAGAAGAAGAAGAAAATGGTCACTTAAATCCTATGAGCAACATTATCAACTACTAACCATCTATATTTAAAAAAAAGACTAAAATATTTATTTACTACTTCCTATTTAAAGTGAACCACACATAACATCAAGTAAATCTGCATCGAAGTCCAAAAAAACAATGACTGCTCATATGCCTGCACATTACAAGGAGGCAGGCCTGCTCATTGCAACCTCATTTCCTCCTGATTCAGTATGTTCAGGCTAGCAGGACTGTCTCATGTAAAGAAGCTCAATATGAACAGCCACATCTGTGAAGGCTTTTTAAGGCAAGTTAAGTTGTTCATAACCTACCTGGGAATCCTTGGCCATTGTAAGGGATGCTAGAACACTGGGATGAATCACAATATCCTGGTGGCCCTGGGGGACCTCGAATACCCGCATTTCCAGGACGACCTGGTGGCCCTGGTGGTCCTCGTGATCCTGTGGAGCCTGGTGGACCAGTTCTAGATTCTCCTTGTGGACCTAATTTTAGAATTGAAAGGTTGGGGGGTTGTTTTCTTTAAGAGCCAGCTTGATAAAACACCTAACATTACTGATGTCTAGACTACATAGTCTAGGCTGTGTCTTTGGTGAGAAAACACTTGCACTGTGTTGCTATATGGGGGTCAACAGAAAGAAAAACAAAAGAAAACTAGAAACGTGACTCATCATTAGTTGCTTCCCTGTGTGTGGCTTACTGAAAGATTTATTCACAGAAACTGATTTAGTAAGGTTTGAGCCAAGTAAGAAACATCAATGAATTCTCTGGTTTATTTCCCCTCCATGCAAGATACAAAGATCTCAAGGGAAACTACTAGATTAGACAAGCACACTGGATTTCAATTAAAGTATAGGAGTACATTAATTCTGCTACCCTGTAGCCCCAGGATAGATGAGGTAATGTTTTTTTTGGAACCGGTCTTATTATGGTTAGCAGAAAAGTAAAGCTTCAAGTAACTGGGGCTACAATTTGCTGCAAGCATCTTACGGGTCCTGTAATGAAAAAACATGTTTAGCCTCGTAAACTACAAGCAGAAACAAATGATGCAGCTGATTTCTGCCAAGGCTTCAGTGAACAAAATTGCATGATACAAAGAGCAAAATCAATGGTCAAATCATCTGACTCTATCATCTGGTAACTCTGCATGTGGGAGTATTTTGTAGTCCAGGGACAATTTGTAGTTCTGTAATCACAAATAAAAAAATGGAACTATATACTGCAAAAGTATCATCTGATAACATTTATGAAAATATCTGTCAAATATTTGGACAATGTATTTTCATTAAATACATTTATCACACAAGCAAGCATGTCAGATGAGTAAATTACAAGATAAATACCTATTAGCCACATCCAAAAATCTTTCTAAGTTGTCTTTTTTTGTGGGGGTTTCCAGTAAACTCTAATGCATGTCAAAAACATGAAATGGACAGAGTAAAGCATGTACATTCACATGTAGTGTGGTTCCCTATGAAGAACTGTTGTCTTTTTCTCCTACTTTTCTGTAATCTGATAAAACAAGAAATATTTACCAGGTGGTCCTGGCAAACCTCGTGGTCCTTGAGATCCAGTCCCTCTTTCGCCTTTCTCTCCAGGCATTCCTACAGAATAAAAAAAAAAAAAAAAAGCAAAAAAAACCAAAGGAAGGAAACCACATCAACAAATATTTCTCCATGCTCTCTCATTGACATTAATATTTATTTCCCATTATTTAATGTAACAAGGCTGGTCAAACCTTATTTTGTACAGATGTCCAAATGTGCATTTGGGAATATAATTTGGATATAAATATACTAACCTAAAAATAAAGTAGGAGGCAAAAGTAATTTACTGTGAATAAACTTTCTCAAACACAGAAACGTCTTTGAGATACTTAAAACACCACAGAACCTTATTATTTTAAACTACAGACAGGAAGGTATTTTCAAGCTTGCATACTTCTACTACAAAGGATGCTTTACACTTTCTTAGAAAAGGTTATGATGAAATAAGTTTAAGAAAGAGCAGAATTCAGAAATCCGTTCTTCCTTGATTTTTTTCTAGTCTTTTTTAAAGATTATAGTAAAATACATACTAGAAAACACAGCACTGAGTCCATGCTACAGTAGAGTAGCTGGAATAAGCAAAGGCCACAACATAGTAAAGTACAGACACTCCATGTCATTACAGTGATCCAAGGTAGCCACAAAACAGGTTTGCCCATATGCTCAAACTCAGTTCAGAGTTGCTTCTCTCTCTCAGAGTACTGCAAAGAGCCAAGGATGTAGACCTAATTCTTTCAACTCTTACTTTTTATTCTTGGTAATGACTCATTTTCTCTCTTAATCAGAGTTCTGCAGAGAGTTGTGTTACTCTAAACAGCCTTTCAAGATGTACCTGTTGGTGCCAGAAGAGTTCTGAGAACATTCACTTTCCTGGGATATCCTGTGGAAGCCTGAGACAGCAGCCAAAATGTTATACCAACTTGTGTTTCATGAAACATGAGCAAGGGAGAGACAGAGGAAAGCACTGATGTAATTAACCTTGTCCTCCAGAACATCAGTGTCCCTCACTCAGGCAATCCAACTGACCTAACAGGCTACTTCTAGGTGTGGGCTTCCTAGTCTGACATGGTAAAGGGATGAGACTGCTCCTCTGGCAGCCTCTGCACTGTGTCCACTGTGAAATATACAGCTGCCTTGGAATTTACTCACCTCTTTCACCGGGTGGTCCTTGGACCCCAGGAGGTCCTGGGAATCCTGGTCTTCCTCCAGGTCCAGGCTCTCCTCTTGTCCCAGCAGCTCCTGGAGGACCAGGTGGTCCTGGTGGCCCTGGCTGGTTACGGTTTGAATAATAATCGTTCGGAATTTGATTCAGCATTTGATTGAACCGGCTCATTTGACCTTCAAAAGGAAAGAAAAATGGGGTTCCATAAACCATGTGAAATGAGTGAAAGTCTTTTATCAGAGTGGGAAGGAATAACAAATTCTCTGTTCATTAAATCCTATCCTTGTTCCCAGTCAGTAGATTAGTGGTGAACTAGTACAGATGAATTAGGAAGACGCAAGACGAATGTCTGATAAGAAGGCTGAACATAAGTGGAGGAGGGAGGGAAGAAAGGTAAGAGAGACTCTGGAAGCCAATAACATTAACAGAAATTAATTTTAAAGCAATTCAAGTCCCAAAATAAGCATTTGTTTACAATACTCTTGCTCTCAGAGTTCTAATTAGAGGTTGTTTCTAGTCTGAAGAACAGAAAGGACATGTTACACTTCTAAAGGTGGAGTATCACATTTCTATGTACTTTCAGAGCTCTGAAGCTACCACAAACACAGTGTATAAATTATTCATGTGTACATATTCAGTACACAAACACTGTGTATAGCTAGCAGCACACAGTCTATGAATTCGCTTTCTTAAGCCTGTAGGATGCATAGGCTTGTACATATATACCTTCTGCATATAGCCAAATTTCATTTCCAGAGAAAGGTGTCTGAACAAAATCAGCAGCACTGTGAAACTATGCAGAAAGAAGCCCTTAATGGGGGACCACATCTAGTCCTACCTGATTACTGTAATGCGCCAGTCCTAACATAACCCTGAAGAGATGAGCTGAATATGAAAAAAATAAGGCAGGGATTTTCAAAAAAGAGATGCTAAAAGATCTCAGATAACAACACACCCTTATTCATAAGCCTAATCCATTCATGCATGTAGTTTCCTTCCTCTGCAATGGCTAATAGACGTGTTTTAAACAGGAAGCATTACAGACATTTTAAAGGACATACTGTCCTCCTCCCTGTACACAAACACTCTTAATGATCCAAAAGGTATATCTGTTTATCTCAATCAGCACTTACCCTTGTTATAGAAACAATATTAAGAACAATTTATGGGCACATTTGTCTCTGTCCTCCCCAGCAGGTCTACTGATAGCAAAAGCACTGCCTCAGGGATAGAGACAAAGCCTCTCTAGAAAACACTTTAATGGGCTGCAGAGCTGCACTGTGTGGCAGTAGAGGACTGAAATTCAATTTGGAGTCCTTATCCAAATAAATATCATTTTTACTTGCATAGCACAGCTGATTCTGTGCACAGTATTTACCCAACACTCATCTGTCTTTTCCTGCTAGCAGAGTACCTGCAGTGAGCATCCTTTTTCTCACTGATTCCTTCCTCCTGAAGATAAGACACGTTTAATGAGAAAATGTATATTGATTTTTATGACAAAGTAATTCTGGACCAGACTGACGAAAGGAAAGTCTTCTCCCTTGTACAGCATATTAGACTTGCATGTGTATTTCCAAAGGTCACAGATTAGTTTACGATCAAGTTAGACATTTGGATCTGGCAAAAATTTAGTGCTACAATTTTTTCCACCAATTCATTGGCATTGTGCAGCTATCAGATCACTCAAGCTCTGTGGCCAATATCCCTCAACTTAAATTTAAACCATTATTTTTTCTTTTAACAAACAAAGTAGTAAATTACTAGTATGAGAAACAAAGCAAGCAACACTGTTTACCATTTATCAGTTGTTCACAAACTTGTCTTGCAACTGCTCGCATCATGTTCTGAGAAGCAATGTCACCCTAAATAATCAAAACAAGTGTCTTATTAGCAAGTGTCTCTGCTTTTAAATACATAGTGTTTAATTAAAAATCTGAGAAAAACTGACTTTAAAGCAGACTTACTCTGTCACCTTTTTCTCCCTTTGTTCCAGGTGTTCCCTAAAATGAAGACAGTAAAAATAAAACAGCTGAAGGATTGTCTTATTCCACCCCACCTGTAGGTTTGAGACATGCAATTTTAGAAAATATTTTGACTCCTTCAAGAAGACAGACCTGGTCCTCCTTGAACTTTACATTTAAGAGATGCTAAAGCAGGTACCAGAAAAGACTGGACAAGCAGTGATTTTTGTGTATAATCAAACACACTGACAGACGCAGAAGAAAAAGATCTGAAGGAAAAATTAAAACTAGGGCCAAAGAAACATGTATTCTGACACTGGAACCACACTGGCAGTTTGAAAGTTGAACTTCTAGCATCACATTTCTGTAAATGGTGAATAGACTTGTGTGAATTATATAAGACTCTTTGATTTTAAGTCTTAAGCCAACTCATCATTAAAGAAGGTAAGCTAGGAAGAATAATACATGTCTAGGAAGGGTAGCTGTCTCCTTGAACCCTGTGTTAAGAAACAGACCCTGTGTTAAGCGAAGAAGCGCCATGCAGAGATGGACGTATAAGACAGAGAGAGATGCCATTAAGTGCTTATTCTATTTATAACGACAGCTTCCCTGCTAATTCTCAACTATTTCTAGTCTTACAACAGTCTCATAGAAGTCTTAGCTTGAGCTGCTTTATAATTATTGACATTTGCAAGAGCTAACTTTTGTCTAACAGCAATTTCCATTTGCCTTTGAATACTCCAGTGGTTGTTGTGGGTTTTTTGGTTTTCAAGAATACTATGTAACAAGCCAACCAGAAGGACTGATTCTAATTTTTATATATGTATGTGTCTATGGCTGGAAAAACATCAGGTATACTCTAAAGATGTTTTTAAATGCTGAACTGGAGATATGCACACACAATCTACTCTGCAAACAAAATTGTGTGTGTGCGCCTCTCACAAAACATTTTGAGATTTTAGCCTTATGTTTGCATTCCAGTGCTAGCAAAGGAAAGCATCAAGAGAGAGCAAACCACACTTTCCAAATAAATTGTAATTACAATGCTTGGTATGATGGATTTTTAAAGATTTTCAAAACAGACAGCAATGATTTCAGAAGGATGTTTATAACTTGCTTTGGTCTATTTGACATGATTTTGGCCAGCGTAAAAAATGCAGATGCCCATTTAAAATAAGTTGAAAATTAGATTCACAGACATTTGTTTTAGCTACTAGGTCGCCCTTTGGAAAAAGTGTTTTAAAAGTGTTTTAAAACTATTCTTTTCATTTTGACACCAAAATACAAAAGAAAAAAAGAAAATTAAACTTCATTTACTGCAAGACCTGCTTAGGAAGCCATCATGAATAGTCCTTCCAATGCTCTTAATACTTACTGTGACAAATGCCACATGTGTGCCAAATTCCAGGGCAGCACAAACAAAACTTTGCCCTAAACTATGGCTCCTGAAGTGGTCAGTGTGAGTTTTATGGGTGACTTCAGTGGATGCAGAGTTAGGCCACAGCTGAGTCCCTCTAAAAATCTATTGTAAATTCACCTGCCAGAATGTGTCCAAAGAGCACAGGAGCTTTGTTAGTTAAGCAAAAAGAGGCTAGCATGAGTTCAAATAGATTTTAACTTGTAGCCTAAATTACTATTTGAACATAAGGCACATTTCAAAGGTGAAAGACCTGCTTGGTCATCTGCTGCTCTGCATGGCTCTCCACATAGCTACACATACATCCTAAGTATTACTGCTTTTTCATCATAGTATTTCTTTAAGGATCCTGTTTACCACCATTAACAAAGCAAAGTCTAAGTGTGGGCCGCAGCTGTTTTTCATAACATTCCCACAGTACCCGCAATTAATTTCAACAACACGAGACAACAAATCATTCCACTGAGGTCACAGCAGATACAATTCAAATGCGGTGGTGCTGTTTCATAAACTTCCATCAAGGTTTTGGGCAAACAAATTCCCATGGGGTATGTCGGGTTGTGAACTTAGTATGCTATCTGAGCTTGTCTGCTGCACTCTTGCATACACCTACCCCATGATATGCCATAGAAAATATGAGGCAGCTCATCCATCAGTGAGTTAAGTAGTTGGCATACGGTACATTTGCATCATGTGTAAGAGATCATTCATGCAAAATTAATTGTACAGACTCAAATGAAAGATTTAGAATGGCAACACCATAAATGGCCCACTAGAATAAATTATGCCACCAATGAGACAGTTACTAATACTACACAATATATACATCAAACAGATGAATATTCTTTCCCTTCTGTCCTGCACTCTTTCATCTATATCTTTTCTTACTCTGTGAAGTCCACAGGGAAAAGGTCTGTCTTTCAGTTTTAGCTTAGCACAGCCACATGCTGAAACAGACCACGGACTTGTAAATGCCATAATAACATAAATGAACTGTAACAATTAAAACCATCAGGAAAATACGACATTTCTATCTGTCATTCCTTAATAATTAAGGTTGTGGTAAATGCTGAGGTATTGAAGCTCTAAAAGAGATGTAATTTGACTCTGAATTCAACAGACATTAACATCTCAGTTATAAACTATCATATTTATCTGAAATACCCATTGAATAGAATTGCAGGTTTTTCACTTGCACTAGTCTATAACATGAAAATCTGGGGAAAAAAAAAATTAACAAATTATTTGGTGCTTCTCTTTCTGTTTGAAACTTGGCAATTTTAGCTATTTTCTGAAAGCATATTCATTTGAAATTATTAGCTGAGTATATATTTATAGTACTTGCTCATTGTATTCTCATTCTTTCTAAGGCTTTCATAGTACAACCTCATGTTGTTTTGACCAGAAGCAAATCATACAGTATGTCTTGTTACTTCACTAGGTAAGTACAAGCATTAGAAATCAGATTTCTGGTCTACTATTGTGGCAATATTCTAATAATTAAAGTACCCTGTTCCAATGAATTCACTTGCTAGAGTGTTCACACACCAGGACTATACACAGAAGAGAAAAAAATGAAGCAAACTTAAAATGTTCAAATCCTATACACTGTTTCTGGAAATACTTTTGCTGACTGGTCAAGAAAAGTTCTTCAGGCTGCCTTCAGCCGCGGGCCATGCTGGTAAGACAGGAAGGTGCTCTGATAACAAAAGCACAACATTGCTCCAAAGTATTGCCAACAAAGGTCCCCCAGCTAGAAAAACGCTAAGGCCATTCCTTAATTATAAGTGATACACAGGCAATTTTACAATTCATTGAAATCAAATGAGCCTCATTCTTCAATCTGTGACCTTGCAAAGATACACTGATTCAGCCTTATGATTGGAAATCTATAGGCTATTCCGAACTAATTTTAAAATTTGAAGATTAAAGGCTGACTATGTTAACAACAAAGTTCATTTTCCACTGGATATTTTAGAAATATGATTTCCAAAAAATAATTACAACTGCAATTATTGCAATTGCTATTTGCATCTTCCTCCCACTTGGTTATATTCTTCTTAAATTTCAGTTTATTTTCTTTTAATAGACAAAAACGTGCAATTTAGCCAACTGCTTGCCTGCATTTTGAGAAGCAGCAGCTGCTGCTGACATTCTGTTCTGTTGATATCCTGCAATGAGGGAGTCACTTGGGGTCAGTGTGAGGAAAAGCTAGTTTATGCTGCATGTGGGATTTTTCTGAGCTGTGGGATGAAGGCTGGAACTGTAGCAAAGTTCTACAGCTGAAGGAGGACAAAACAAAGGAAGTTTTGCTATTTTTACTTTAAGAGATAATGCACTCTATTGTTTTCCCCAAAAGAATGTTTGCTCCCCACAAGAACCACCAGTTCACTGCTCCCAAAGCAGTATCTTATCGAGATTTCATCTAGGATGTCTGCATAGAAGGATGCAAGATCAGTAAGCACATGGCAGCTGAGAATGGAAAATGCTTAAAAACTGCATTTAACTCACAACAAACATCTCCCTTATGTGCTTGGGATTAACCTCTAAAGGTTTCCACAGTCTATTTGGTCCTGGAGGCATTGGTCTAGTAGCACCTTATATATAAAAGAATGCCTTGCACAATTTCCTGGAGACCTTCTAGATCAACAAAGTCAGACCCCGTTGTCACAGAGTCTATTTTATAAACAGGACAGCTCTACCTTAAGATCACTTAGTCTGCCTACCCACCCATTACCATTTTCACTCTGACACCTATAAAACAACAGTACTGGAACTTTTCTTCTCTGATAGTCCAAGATCTTCTATTTCCCATTACATTTGTTCATAGAAAACATACCCATTTCTTCTTGAGCTAATATCCTTTTTTAGCTTAATGACTCTTTCTTACCCTTGCTGGTTGTTGTCCTATGATATATGTATGGACTACTACCAAATTCTCACTCTCTGTTTGACCCGACAGAGGACAGATATTTTAGCCTCCTCTGGGATAGCCAGTGCTCAATTCTCAACAGATTACTGACTCATTTGTGTTCTTACTGTTTCTTTTTCAGTCATTTTGTTACTACACTGGAAAAGCACCTAAGTTTCTCTTGGAAGTACTTATAAGGAGATTATAAAGTCAAATTTCCTACTTCCATGAAAATTCAGTTAACACTTCAACTATCAACTTGTTCTAGTATAAGTACACACTGAGGTAGAGAAATGTTTACAGCCCCATTCATGGTGTGGTCTTCCTCAGTTTAGCACATTAGTGGTATTTAACACATCCGGAAAGAACTCCAATTGACTCCTTCACTGGGAATGTCTTCACAACACCAAGGCTCCTCATAATTTGCATGTAACTGTGTATCTTTTGC